>JBBPOF010000079.1:0-53684 GCA_038091315.1 Porphyrellus cyaneotinctus | reverse complement strand
CTGCGGGTTGGGGTAAGAGGAGCGGACTGGGTCTCTCGTTGAGTGTCTGGGACTGTTGTTGACGGCTCCGACGGCGGAGGCAGAAAAGTCCCAGGGCAAGGAGTGCTAGAAGGCCGAGAGCGCCTCCAACTGCGCCGCCCACGATAGCAGTAAGGTTGTTTCTGGAAAGAGCAACGTTAGGCAGCAATCGACCCAAGTTGGACAAGAACTTCACTTCTTGGAGGACGATGAAGAGACGACTGAACCATTTCCGGATGGGCTTGAAGGGAGCGCTGTCGCTCCCAATGACTGGGAAGAAACGACGGATAGGATGCCCGAGGAGACAACGGAGGCCACAGAGTTCGTCTGAGTACCTGTCAAAGTCGTTTGTTGGGAATTGGTTTGTGAATTGGACGACGACTGTGTTGGCGCAGAAGATGGAGACTGCGCAGGGTTAGAACTGGGGGTTGGGCTCGGGTCTGGACTCGGACTTGGGCTGGGGCTCGGACCTGACACCTGTGCCTGATTAACGTCAATATAATCCAGCATCATACCACTGAAACCGCCATTCCAATCCAGTACTTTCATGATCGCTGTGTGTGTTCCGGATGGTATGTTTTGTACACTGAGGAGGGGGACACGAGGGATATAGTACTGAGGTGGTGGGGGTGCATCGAGGGTTGCCGTCGTTGGCGATCCCGAGTCAATGGTAAGAGAGGCCGACATGCCTTGCGGCCCAGCTCGTAAAACATATATAGTCAATCCGGAGCCTGGTGTCAGAATAGGATTGCGTTCGTCCCTCGTCCTCGCGAGAAAACCTAAGGGGCGCACCCGTGAATTGGAATTGGACTTCACAATTATTCGATGCAGAGCATGCAGCATCTATTGAGCCAAATCAACACCAAGTAAGGACGCTTTGTTTCAATCGTCGACTTACAAGTGCTAGGAGGGCCATCCATGAGCATGGGAATCGGTCGCACAGTACACTGGAGTACTTACTATGTGCCATCGAAACACTGAGTCGCATCTATAGTCTGCATAGTCCCGTTGGGCAACCGAATTTCCAGCACTTCCCCGGTATCAGAACCAAATGGTCCCCATACTGGCCCCGCTGGGTTCTCGGAAAACTTGAGTATCGAATAGTTGCTGTCGTCAATGGTATAATCCGCACGGACAAGCGCCCAACAGAGAGAGGTGAGAAAGAGCAAAAGATGAAGCTTAGACATGCTGAGAAAGGGGGGCCAAGGCAGCCTTGCCCAATATCTCAAAAACAAGGCGCTGTGTGTCAATCAAGGAGTGGAAGGGGCCAGGAATGCGATATCCCGGCTAGTAGGTCGCCTGCAAATGGATTAAGAAACAAAAAGGGAGAAAGAGAACCAGATGCTTGCCCATCTGGATTCGTTCCGGAAATATAGTACGGCCTGATATGTTCTGATGGCGCCGTACCCATGGGGGCGCACAGGTCTGATGATCAACAGAAATCTCCCATAATATAAGGAAGTGAACATGTTGTGGCCAGGGCTCCTTGAAGTCCACCCCAGTCAAGGGAGATAGTAGGCTTGAAAGGCTCGATAATACTTGAATCTGTAACGCCAGTAGAAACTCTTAATTAGTTGAACGCACACTCTTGGAAGGCGTCTGGTTTGCGTGCGAACGTGGCGTTCTTTCCTCCATTCCCACTCCCTGGGCGGCTGTCAAGGCAAGTAAAAGTTGCTGCATTTTGGCAATGAACAGCTCAGAGCCGCACCATTGAGAAAGAATGTGGACTGGCGTGTCCAAACCAATTCCACAGGTTGGAGCACCCTCAAGTTCGATTCTCGTTTTTCACCACTCCGAGCTCGAGATCTGTCCGCAACCGACATATCGATGTAGTAATACAACGTATACTCCAGAACGCTGAACGCAAACTAATTGCTCTAACGCAGCGTGACCAACTCTTTTCCAAGAGAATCCCATCAGTCACTGGCGATAACCAAGATATTCTCCACAAACCTTCAGCCGACGTTGGGTGAATTGCAACCGTATCATCCAGATCCTGTTTGCGTGCTGTTGCCAGCGCGTCAGCGGGAGCAATCCTCGTGGTTTCGACACATACCACCCATTTTGAGGGCTACCCCAAAACCTTGCATCGCCTCGTCACTTCCCATCCCAATAATATGGACACCGACAACACGCTCCTCTTCGCCCACAACAATGAGCTTGTAAATTGTTGGTTCCTTATGGGCCTCCGCGATCTGCGAGAAATATAGTGCGCGGAACGATGACTTGTCTGGAATGGAAATGAGGTCAGACATCATGATCCGCCAAAGATCCCATTCCACTTACAAATCTTCACGTCTTCGCCATATTTCTCGTATGCTTCGGGCTCTGTAAGACCTACGGTACCGATAGTGGGATGCCTGTTCTAGCTTGTTAGTGTCATGTCACATCACGAAAAACTCGACTGACGAAAAGACGACAGTGGGTATATTCTCGTATGAGAGCTTCTCGTTCTTGAACTTTTCGGGGCCAAAGAGTCTATTGGACAGCCGCCTGCCAGCTGCGATGGCGACAGGAGTAAGTAGAGCTTTGCCCTGCACGTCACCGATTGCGTAGACACCCGGGACGGTGGTGTTCTGATATTCGTCGACGACAACGTCACCCCTCCTGTTGAGCTTGACTCCAAGTTTTTCAAGTCCTAGGCCTTGCGTATTGGCATGTCTGCCAATTGCCCAAATCAAGCAGTCAACCTCAGTAGTCTGCCCATTGTTATCATGGATCGTAAGCGTCTTCCCTTTCTCTCCTTCTACGCGCACCACTTTAGAATGCTTGTGGATCTTGACTCCAGTGTGCTCCATCCATGGCGTCAGAGTGTCCTGCAGCATGGGATCAAAGGTGCGAAGGACCTTGTCACGTCGGATGAAAAGATGAGTCTCAGAGCCGAGCGAGTTGAGCACTCCAGCGAATTCAACAGCGATGTAGCCAGCACCGACAATTGCAACACGCTTAGGCTGTTCTTCCAGATCAAAGAATCCGTCAGAATCGATACCGAGGCTAGCCCCGGGGATTTCATTGTCCGAAGGGACCGTTGGTCGGCCCCCGGTAGCGATCGTAATATGATCTGCGTTGAGCGTATATTTTTGACCATCTGGGCGGGTGACTTCGATGGAACTGGGAGACGTGAGACGCGCGAACCCGAGGTGGTACTCCACCTTTTCCTTCTCGAGATTATTCTCGTAGATGTCGTTCAACCTGCGGATGTATGCGTCGCGCTGAGGCTTGAAAGATGCCCAGTCGAATTTGGGGTCCGGAACGCCCTGGAAGTGGTACCCCGTGGCCGCATGGTGTAGTTTATCCGCCAAGTCGGCGGCGTGCCACATAATCTACGAAAGCAGTTGATGACGCATCCAATATACTATCCTAAATGATGTTCGCACCTTCTTTGGAACACAGCCTGGATTATCGGGGAGATAGTGAGCTCGACGGTATGCCACAAGGAGTAGAAACAGCTTACCGACATTCACACACGTACCGCCCAGGTGAGGGGAGACCTCGATGAGAGCGACTTTCTTGCCGTACATGGCCGCACGACGCTGCCGGGGGAATCAAGGATGAGAGCGAGAAACTCCTGAGATAACATACCGAGGCAGCAACGCCGCCACTGCCACCTCCAATGCAAATGTAATCGTAGCGTTCATGCTGAGGGCGATCTACCGGCGCCATCTGGGTTGATGATGTAAAATGTCTCGACAACTATGATACAGTGGCGTTGAATAAGATGGATCAAGTGATGGTGATTGGTCGGATACTACCTGATGAAGTCGCGGGTATGCAACTGACGCAGGTGCAAATTTGACTCGGGGCGCTGTGGCGAGAAATCGGAAAATCAGCTTTGGTGAAGGGAGATGATGGACCCAGCTCATGACAGACGCTGCCCTTTTATATGTCCTGTTAGCCTCTGTCAGCCTCTCTTATTCTGCTCCACTTCCTGCCATCGAAGAGAGGATTCGTCATGGACCGGTGAGCGAAATGACACGTGACTGATCACCACGTGCGAGTCTTACCAAGCTTATGCCCTAAACGGGTCCACTCGGAAGCGCTTGCTTGGTGATCCACACCTACCTTGTTCATGCTCTCTGCCTTCTTCCTGGTGTTGTGAGGGAGGTAAGCAAGCTGTCGCTGGTGATTACTGTGTGGCCGCCGTGAATTTCAAACGACAATAGAATTTTACAGCTCAAATTCGTTGGCAAAAGGTTACATTCAAGCGAGTCACATCAACCCTCACGAAATCATTGATCATTCGGCGAGTGATCTTAGTGTTGCTTGTCGAGTGCCCAATCCACCCCTAAATGATTCTTTGCTTCATACCCGCAGATGCATTAATCTTGTTTTGTATTCAGGACCACAGGCGTAATTTACTCGATCACTTAACCTTTGTGTTGCATCCCAGCCCCAGCTACGGTTGTATAAATAAGCCGCAGTTCGTGTCAGCTTCCTCACCAACTTCCGCCATTTACATCCAGTGTGATTGATGGCAATGGAGTAGCATGCGCCATCATTCTGCCCAACCATTTGGTTTTCACCACTTATGCTTGGCATTTCTGCCGAAAGCGATCGTGACATCCGGTGAGTGCTCGCTCGCACGCACAAATACTCGGATGTTTTCGATGGTGGATGTCATTGGCTGAATTGTGGGTCTTGTATGGACCTGTCGACGATGACAACCATCGTCGGTGCATCAACCCTGCCGAAGAAACGATTTCGACTAACAGGGTCATGTATAGAACATGACGATGCAGAGGCAAGGCTTCCATCCCGCCGTCGCTTGTCGGATCCGACAATCGCACCCTGAGGTGTGGATGTCATTGCACCGGAAATGAATGTGATTCCCCATGAAAATCACCTGCACAGCGTGTTTACTCATCAGGAATCGCAACTCGCCTTGTCCACGAGGATCTCCTGCGAGCGGTACTGCAGATTTGAACGAAGCATCATTGGATAAATTTCGAGCACGAAACGAGTCGTTTGTAACAGCGACTCGATCGTTTACCGCTAGTGAGTGATTAGTCGACGATAACATATTAGGTGCTGGCACCTTGCTGACATTTGGAGCCCCAGGGTAAATTTCGTGCCTCTTTTGTATTTCCAATGTTCATCAAAGTTTGTTCACCAACCCACCTCGTGCATTCACCCGATCCTAATCCATAATCGAAAGGAACCCCCATCAAAATATCACCGGGTATCATTAAGACTTATATGAGATACGGCTGTGTCTTGTATGAGCATTTCGGTGTCAAGTGGTTCCAAATTTCACCTGTTCGAGTGTTTTCTAGAAATCGGTTCTGACGTGAAGACGAGCGATTATTATCCCCATCTTGTGGGGATGCGATATACTGTATGTAATACTTGACTGAATTTGTTCCTGAGATATCATACAGTAGCCAAGACCTTAGCCAAGATGCAAGGTACTGATCAATCAGTCATGACCTCACACTGGCAGTTCATATCCGCCACCCAAAAGTTCTTGGCGTCGGCGTTGATTGTGCGTGCCGGTGGTAACTCCCCTGCCCAGATTCGTGTGACTCGCCTGAATCCTCCATTGGGTAAGCTCCTCTTCAATACCTGTTGTATGTGCTGTCATCACCACGTCAGCGGGTTGGGCAGGAAATGGTGTGTGCCTAGCGCAGACGTATCAGACAGCTCCCCAATTCCTCACGATGACCGTCTCTGACGTATGGGGGAATCATCGTTCCAAGTCGCACCTCACGGTACACACGCCGCAATATCCGACATGGAATGGTCCGGGTCAGCGGGGCAACCCCCAGGCCCGTCTAGACCCCAGGCCTTCGTAATCTGCTTCCGAGATCGATGGTATACGGATCTTTGACGGTGCACTTGGATGGCGGAGACACTTATGTGTGCTAACGCGTATTTTCGAGGAGGGGAGCAAAATTGGGTCACATGTAGACATTGGTTTAATTCAACCTATGTATGAGCTTACAAGTGGCACGTAACGGCGAGACTAGATGAATATCACAAGCAGGTTTGGCCCTTGGCACTACCGGAGCTGCATACTACGGCCGTCTACAACGGTTCGCTCATTTTCTCAGAGTCATAACGGATAAGATAACAAGGCACAGCATTTTATAAAGCTCCACTTGGTCCGCTGGCCAAACGACGGCATCATATTGTGCATCAGCTTCCTGACGCCACAGACGACGAGAAAATTGACCGTATGGATGATAAAAGTCATCGGCGACCAGTATATTATCGTATGTATCATTGCGTAGAAACCGTAATGTCGCCAACCCTGTCATGGTTGCGTATTAGTCTTATATCTACAGTGATGGCCACGTCACATCACCGTCCACCTTCTTTCGTGAAAGGAGGTGGCATGGACGTCGAGATGCAATACCCATCAAATGGTCGGACTTTGCATATGGTGTTCGTTTCAGTCGTGTCCATGAAAATACATCGATCGAAGCGTTGGCTATCTTCGCGAACGCGTAGGAAGATAGCACGGGGATGGGAGAAGGGAATAAGACCCGTGTCCCAGGAAGAACTGTTTGAGTCGCAGCGCAGCGCGACCGCGTATGACGCATGGGAAAGGGCTTCGGTGTTGCACCGATATTAATCCTCAATTTAGAACACGGAGCGTGTCAAGTTTGAGATAAGCGGGACGGCGCTCAGATGGTTTATACATCCACCACGATGGGCGATTTACCGATGATGTGTTGTAACGGAAGACAGCGTCTCTGAGTCACGCACGATCAATTGGTCAGTGGCCAGACGTCACTCCCGGAAGTACAGTATGTAGTCTAAGTTGAAGCAAGGAACAGAAGCATGGATCTCGTAATGTTTCTAAGTATGAATACTGTGACCGATGGGTGAAATGTTTGTCATTTATGAACGTTATCTCTCGTTGCGACTACTGGTTACTTACCATTTGACGTGCTCGAGACTTTTACTTTCTCATCTCTTTCGGCGGTTAGCGAGGGAAAATTCCGAGGTTTTCGCATCCTGAAACGCCTGGCTCGGGCATCTGCCTGGATCTGGGCGTCTCCGACTGAGACACATGCGCGTCGGAGACGAGCGTAACGAATGATACACAAATGATAGCATGTCGACCAGGCTATCAAGGTCCCACTCCGAAGTTATGTAGTGGGTAGGAATTCGGTCGCCGAAGAGACACAAAGACGATATTCTCGTACCGAGATGGCAAATGAGATGGTATATGATTTCCCGTGAAAAGGTAGGAATGAGGAAGATGGACAACCGATAAACGATGATGAGAACCAGCAGGAACCGATCGTCGTGGAAAAGCGTAATTTTCGGCATCGGGGTCCGCGTCGCCGTCGCCAAGCGCGGCCAGGTAGCGCGTGAGAGGCAACGGGGGAGACCATGCATCGCTGGGAGGATAAAGGATTGGCAGGGTCGTGCGTCAAGTGCCGGTTTATTCCGCGTTTTGTGAGGACGCGTGGCGCCATCACGGCATATGAGTCACTTATCATTTTGGGGGAGGGTTGATGACCAACGGTCCCGAGCTGCAGCGGAGGAGACGTAAACGCGGCCTTCGCAAAACCAAGCTGTCCGTGGATCGCGGCCTGTCAATGGAGAAGCGACGCCGAGGAAATGAACCAAGGGCCAGGGATACAACTTAGAGTTGCAAGCGGCGTTGTGGATTTGCATCCTGGATGGAACGTGCATGCGCCAATTGGTTAGTCGTACCGCTGCGGAAGTAAATGATACGTTGGAGGAGGGGGGTTGCGGGGGGGTTACGGATCGATCTGGAGATCTGGAGATTGGCACAGCCAGAGATAGAGACCCCGGGGAGTGTTGTTGTGTAGGTGGGAGAGAGGATAGAAAAAGGCAAAAGGTGAGAGGACGTTGCGTACTTCAACTCTGCCTCGGATGGCACTCGTTCTTTCACCCTCGACAATGACCGCCTCCATCCTCCTCCGTCCTCAGCCACTTTCGTCCCCCGCGCCATCTCCCATTCCTTCCCCGTCCCCCGTCTCCACTCCTCTCCCCGGCCTCCAACCCGACCTCTCATCTTCCTCTTCCTCTTCCTTCGCTTCTGGCTCACATCTTGACCTCCACCGCGCCTCTTCTGCTCCCTCTACCCGTCGCATACGCTTCGCCCCCCTCCCAGAGCCCGACAGGGACCTTCTTCTCGAACTTCATGACCCCTCGTGCGATGCTCCGCAGTCGGATACAAAGTCTGCTACCCATCCTGTCCCTTCTTCAGACGATGCCTTCGTCGACCTGTCTCCCTCCATCTCGCCCGACTCCACCGTTTCCAGCGCGCGCTCCACACCTACCATCCGCCCATCTTCCAATACGCCCTCTAAGAACACCAAAAAGTCAAACTTGAAGCTCTTCCGTCCCTTTGCCTTCTTCCGTCGTGCCGAGCCTTCTCCTCCTCCCCTTTCCCAGCCTGCGTCGCCTCTGCCTAGTTCACGCCAGGCCTCTTTATCTTCTCTCGACCGTTCCTCCAGTTCTGTGCTCAACATCCCATCTCTCCAGTCACCAAGGCTCCCACGCATCTCAGAAGACATCCTCTCCTTCAGCCGGATATCGCTTTTCCGCGACCGCTCAGGTTCTTCGAGCAGTACTCGCCCTCCCCGCCCATCATCCCCTCCCCCCAAACCTTCCAAATCTCACCACCGTTCCACCTCTACCGGTTGTGGTCAAGCTACCAAACCGGTTGACGGAAATCGTGATTGGGGACAAGGTTCTACTCAGCCACGCGAGCCGGTTACCATCGCCGGATCTGGTCCAAGGAAGCGTCGCGCCTCTTCCTCGGCAACACCTGGAGCCGGGGGTGGTCGACATTCTTCTGCCGTCAAAATGCTCTCCAACGGTTTACCCCCTCGTCCGAGCACTGCACCAAGTCTCGGTTTCGCACCCCCGAAAAGAACTGTAAGGATGCTGAACGGCAGAGTTTATGGCGCAAAGAGATATGCTGGTGAGTAACATACCTTCTTCATTTTTCGAAAATTCAGTATGCCTATCGCAGCTCAAACACTTGCAGACCCTTTTTCCAATGTTCGCGATGATCCCGAATTTGTGGAATGGGGTTACGGTGGAATGGGTAGCGTGAGTGCCTCCGCCGGCATTGGCAATGTCATGTGGAAAGGGTTGCAGAGGAATGAACACGGTGGTGCGTTGCTTGCGGGTTCTTCTTTTGGCTCACCATCCGCATCGGTTAATCCAACCACCGGAGTTTCCGGCGGCAGGGGAAGTGGGGCCCGTCCAACTTCACCAAATGTCCGTCGGAAAATGACAGACAATGTCCCCGAGTGTGGTATGGGGAATGTCGGTGCCGGTGGTGGGTTGGATGAGGATGATGGCAGTGGCATGGCGTGGGTCAAGAGACGTCGTGCAGAGAAGGAAGCGAAAGCCCGCTTAGAAAAGAGAAAGAGCAGCGATTCACTGGATGCCAGTATGTATGCATCTACCGCGTCCACCACCACCTCGTTGACTGCATGCACGTCCGGTGCATCTACGGACCTGACAACACCAACTACGACCCCCCTTACATCCAGATCTCCCAGCATAATGGATTTGAAGTTGACATCGTCGCCTCCCTCAGAGTCCCACGACCATGGTGGTGACCCATCATGCGCTGTAACTGAACAGCAATCTTCAAAATCCGTCGCCGCCCCCCCGACCCCCCCGTCGATGGATGAGCATGAGCATCACATTCTTACAGCTGTCAGGCTATCTCCCAATCTCTCAAGTTCGTCTCACAAGCATGAGCGTGCGCCTCTTAGTGCGCTAGAATCTCAGGCGACAAGAAGCCCAGATTCATCCGATGAAGATGAGCCAAAGGGAGGCTCCGACGAGGAAGAGGAACAAGACGATGATGATGAACGAGTCCAGGTCAGTCGCCCGCCAGTGTCAATCACAATGTATAAACACCTTTCCACAGGACGTCGGGAGAAAGACTGCCCTCGGAGCTGGCGTCGAGAAAATCAGTCGGCATGTGGACGTCGTCGAGACGCGGTAAGCGTCTGCACACGCGTGTGTGCATGCATACACTCGTGACGGAAGGTTACTATGGAGAGTGCAGAGCGGAGATTGCCATGCCCCACTTATCCCCTCTTCGACGCATCTTTCGTGCTCAGTCACCCTCTTGTTGATCCCGCTCACCGTTTGTCGCGGACGAAGGGAAACGAGGTTACTGACGTGTCAATCAACAGTCGTCGCAATCCTCGCCGACGCACAAACTAGTCTTTGCGTATAATATCGCATTTCTCATTTCCAAGCCATGGAGAAGAAATTGCGCCAAATGCGCATTTGCCTTCACGCTGGTTTTTACCACACTAATTGTTTCCATTTAAAATGCCACATTGAGCCCATCAAGTTCTTAACCATCTTTGTGTTCCCACTGCTTTCCTTGTACATATTCAGTCGTCAGCATCCCGTCATCTCTTTTCACGCACTCCATTCGTCTCTGCATTCATGCTGCATCCCGTACGCTCTACAATTGAACTCCCCCGCTCTAACATGCGTCATTCGACTATGGTTCAGTCTTATCCGTAATCCATCATATAGTTGTCATTAGTCGATCTTTATGTGACATGCGCCTGGTACGTCATCCCCTCCAACAACTGGGCCCACATTCATCGCATGTCTATACTATAGGTTCCTCTTTCTTTGTGCACGCGCTTAACCCCACTCCCCACTGCACCCGTTTCCGTCTAGAAAGTCGTCAAATGCTGTTTCATCGTCCATCTCACTCATCCACCTAACATAAAGCATCGCCGAGCGCACTTAGTTATTTGTATCTTTGTATCGCATCATCGAGCTGGAATCATCGCTGTATAACTTTCCCATTTGGTTGATCCTGATTTTTTTGGGTGCGTTCCAATTGATGGCACAGCGCTACGGACCAAACTGATTAAAGGATCGCTTCAGAATGCATTCTTCGGCGTCAATCAATGGTGATATTTTATCTTCGTTCCATGTTTCCCAGTTATCCACCAAGACAATCCCCCTCGTTGATTCTAATCAGACCTTTGATCTCAAACTTCATTTCCGTACTAAGTTGACAGTGTCTTCCTTACCAATAATGACCATGTTAAATGATTATCGAAACTAGCGCCACTGCTGAGTGACAAAGGGTCTGGGTGATAGTGCGAATGAGGGATATAGGCTATACGTGCCCGCACTGACATGCGCCATGCATGAAGCTTCATGCTTCGTTATCAAGCTTACGATACCCGCTCGATAGAAGCTTTATAAAAGGAAACGACTCTGCATCGAAATTGATCAGTATTTTGCTCAATTTGGGGGGCGATGATGTCGGGAACCCGGCCTGCCAGGATGCGCGTGTTCTAATCTCTCCTAGGGATATCGAGGCTCCTGATATGATTATTATGTATCTTGGGCATGACGTTCGCCACACTCGGATATAGACCGAGGGGGAAGGAGTGTCGCCGGGCGGGTCAACGGATCCTATGCCTATTGATCTCGCGGGGGAAACATTGAATGTGCGGTTCGAACCGCCTCGATCACGATCACCGCGATCGAAGGTGCTTGCATGAAACAAACATCGAACACGCCATCACGAGCGGAGATGTGCAAACGAGCATTATATAAAATTCATGTACAATTGAATTTTCTGAGCTGCGATCGATATCTGATTTCTTGATTTATCAATCGCGCGAGCCAAGTCGTGAAAAAAAAAAAGAAGAAAGGACATGCACTGCCAGTCACTGACTCTGGTGGGCTGTGTGCGTGCGCGTACAGGCTTGCCGGGACGTGGTGCTGTATTGGGACAGCTGACCAGGCGAGTCAGCCACGATCCGATCCGAAACAGGAGTCGTACGATGCGCGATAAACGCGAACAGAGGCTAAAAAGGTCGAGTACCGTTTCAAGCGGACGAAGATACGCCACGCCGCGTGCATCACTGCATGCTGCACCATGTATGTACACCTCAGTAAGTATGGTCAATCGAATACACGGCGGCGCTGTAAATGTGTGATATTATGTTGCCTGGCTTCGTTTGCCCGGAAAGGCAATAGTATATCGCATCGCCTCCCTACCTGTAGGTTATACTTTATGGGGTGGACATCGAAAGAGCCTCAGTCCATGTCGCCAGATTGAGATTTAGATCGTGGGACGGAAAAATCACGTTAGACTTTTGGGCATGTGAACGACGAGTGGATATTGTGAGTAGCGAAACGGGGAAAATCAGTGATTGGCATGGCAAACAGTGTAACCAATGCACACAATGTTTTACGTATTCTTTGATTGATGGAAAGACCCCACAGTGTTATACCAACTGGGAAAGTTGGGACATGTGTATTGGAAGAAGGGGGTATGTTGTTCTCTGTTCGGGAGAGGGGGGAGAGTTCTGTTGGCGAATGTATAGAATGACACCGCCGCATCAACACATACCCCCATTTCTACTAATGTAGACCAATACACCGTCAAACATTGAAGGGACGGAGACTTGGCAGCACATAATTTATTCATTGGTCGGAAGAAGCTTCCCCTTATGGTGAAGGCTGCAAGGCACCAGGACAGTGCCAAGACACAGACCTAGGGGTAGTCAGGAACGGCGATATTACGAACTTTGTCGTCATCCCTTTAATGGGCTCAGAATCAGAAAAGCGAGGACAACCCGTGAAAAGTAACCAGGCGGTAACGTTGAAGCGTTTACAGATATGTACCGCCAAGTGTTTTCTCGGATAAGAGGCGGCTTTGTCTTTCACCGACTGACAGGTCGAGATGATAAACGCAGGGAGTCGGGTACAAAGCGGTATGTCAGACTCCGGGGCTTTGTTCACTAGAAAAACAGAGTGCGGCTGTAGTACTCGACCAGCTGCGAAGGAAGATGTCAGTCCTGCACGACCGAAGCCGCCACGAGGACGAAAAGATCAAACAGCTGAAGGGATCAAATAATTCCCCGGACGTTGGGCAGGACCTCGGGGTAACCTGAGTTGGCGGGCATGTGGGTAGACACCGGTATCTCTGATCACCGTTTACATACAAAGCCGCCTTTCAAAGCAGTCTTGAAACAAGAGCCCAGATGTCGGATTGATGCCAAGAGACATGCAACTGGTCGCATGATGTTGTTTGTACGGTCAGAGGGGTGATCTCAATCACATGACAAGTTTGGACAAAGTACCCGTGGATATGCGTGAGGACCTAGGTCACCTCGTCATCCTCGCCAATATTTTTGGATAACGTGGGACGAAGATGGATTAGTGAATAACGCACGCCACCCACAGTAACCCAGGTGACGTGGACATGTCATAAGATACGGTATATGGAGATCGATCGGATCAAATGTTGAAAACCAATGTCGTCGAAATACATGGAACGACTTTGACAGCCGGTTCTAGAACTTCGAGCATATTTGAAGCAATTGTTTATGAGGGGTATGGGGCAGAAATTACAGATTGATTTTGAATTGACGGCTGGCGGAGTGATGGACGATAAGAACATGGCTGTATAATCATTACCTAATCAGCGCTCAGCGATATGATAACGACCTCATGTACCTGCGGTAACCAGTGCTGACGTTGGTTGCGCGAAGTCTCAAGCGTCACTGGCCTGCCTGATGGTGAGTGTGGGGCATTGAGCAACAACACCAGGAATGTTAATAGAGGTGATTGGTGCATTTCACATATGTACCAAACCTGTTGCACTGCGAGCGCTATCTTGATTTCTTCCAGTTACACGTATCCAAGGACTCAATGGTGTAATCGGGTCACTCACCCTTGTCGTCTCCTTGGCGAAAAGAAGATAAGGCACTCCGCGGTATTCACGATTCGTCCATTTCCGACGGCCAGGGCGATTCATTAACATTACTCGAGGGTGGTCCCCGATCCTCACGTCGAAATTGATAGTCATACTACATATCTCAGCACGTTCCGCTTCTTGGTAATATCCAAAGTTTACGCAATGGCCCATAGAGGGGCTTTGAGTCGCCCTGCAGCATTCTACATGGACGGCTTCGAGGGAAAATACTCGATCACTCATTTAGTTATCTTCTGGCATACAATTAGCTGCGGTTGAAGATATGCTGGCAAGCGGTAATCACCCCACCTAATCGATCCTCCAAATGGGTGGCGTACTCACCCAAATGTCTCAGGAAAAGCAATTCCCCCGAGAAAACCGACAATACATGTTTGAGGATGCAAACTCCTGAAAGGGTAAGGGGAGTCCTTAAATCAGGAAAGAGATTCAATCGAGTTCTTCCTTGGACAGCCGGTCGCCGGTGGTGACAGGGACGTCTCTGTTGAATCGGCAGAGTATTCGCCTGAACAAAACAACTTCGTAGATGGAGTGACTGGGCACGCCTTAGTCGCGTGATGTTTGACAGACAGAGCGAAAACCTTGATCACATTGGTGTGTGTCGAGCGACAGCGCGGGATGGTATCGCTGTATGCTAACGATAAAATTAAGAAGCTTCCATACCGTCCTGTATCGGCTCCTGAAGCACAATCTGTTCTGGCACACCTCTTCCTTGCCGTACGCCACCCTTTTCTCCACCGGCTCTCCTTTCGATTTTCTTGGAAGTGTGCACTGCCGGTCCACGTCCAGGGTTTTCAGCAGTGGATGATGTATCGCCTCGACCAACGCGGATGACAACGTTCATCGTCGATTTGACTCTCGTCCTGAATTCCTCTTTGGGACCACCTTCGTCTTCACTGCCACTTTCGGACAACACCTCATCGTGTACTTCGAGTGAACCAGTAAACACGTCCACGTGCACCTCATCCTCCCCCCATGGCAAGATTGGGGGGAGAGACACGGTCAGGAGAGCAAGATGGGGAATGGCGGCGCCCATTGCGCTGAGTCTGAGCTCCTTGAAACCGTCATCGACGAGAAGGGCTTTGCATCGGTGGAGGTACGCGGCTAGTTTAGTTTTCCGGGTAATACAAAAGTTGTTCTTGCCCTCGTGATGAGCGGAGCGTGGACCCGTGGCAGAGGATGCGGAGGAAACGGTAGGATGTGGACGTGGCGGGGCAAGCTTTCGGATGTGTGGACGGCGATTTGTCTCGGGTGTCTGCCCTGGTTGTTCTGCAGACGCGTCGGGGACACGCGTCGTCTCCTTCTTCTTCCCTTTTGCTTCCTTCTCCTCTCCAACGTCGGTTTCGCGCTTGCGCTTGTTGCCCATTGACAGAGGCTTCGAAGGCACAACAATTTGTATCTGATCACGTAATCTACATTTTGACCCACCCTCAATCGGGGCCGGGCGGAATTCGGATACGCAGAAAGACTGGGCAGGATAGCGCACAAGCCTTGTCTTTTCAGTCTACCCTCTTCGTCTCTCTATCTCTCTCTTTCAGCTCGAGCGTTCAGCGAAAACACAAAAAAATTTGAAAAAAAAAAGGGCAATCCGTCCAAGTAGCACACGCCCAGCATGAGCCAAGACACGGCAGAACAGAACATTCAAATGTGGAAGGTCAAGAAACTCATCAAGAGTTTGGACTCGGCAAGAGGGTATGTTCCATTGAATCGCTACCTCTATCCTTGCACCACTGATCGACCTCTAGAGCTGGGACATCCATGATCAGTCTGATCATCCCCCCAAAGGTGCATCGATCGTTCTTATCGTTTTCATATTTTTCATCGACTCAATATTCACCATCACAAACACAGGATCAGATATCTCGTGCATCCGCTATGCTCACACAAGAGTTTGGTACAGCCTCCAACATCAAGTCTCGTGTGAACAGGCTCTCCGTACTCGCTGCTATCACCAGTACCCAACAACGTCTCAAACTTTACAACCGTGTTCCCCCGAACGGCCTGGTTCTTTTTGTGGGCACAGTTCTTACCGACGAAGGAAAGGAAAAAAAGGTTTCCTTTGACTTCGAACCCCATAAACCAATCAATACGTATGTCCGTTTCTATCTTCGTCCATACCCTGGACCCTATACCCTCGTCCTTTTTTCGTTCAGGTCTCTCTATCTTTGTGATAATAAATTCCACACTGAGGCTCTGTCTGAGCTTCTCGAATCCGATTCCCGTTTCGGATTCATTGTCATGGACGGGAATGGCACTCTTTTCGGTACTCTTGCCGGCAACACCCGCGAGGTCATCCACAAGTTTACCGTCGATCTCCCCAAGAAGCACGGTCGTGGTGGTCAATCTGCCCTACGTTTCTCCCGTCTTCGTGACGAGAAACGACACAACTACGTTCGCAAGGTTGCTGAGCTTGCAGTTCAGCACTTCATTACCAACGACAAAATCAATGTTAGCGGTCTTGTGCTGGCTGGCAGTGCGGACTTCAAGACAGAACTCGGTCAGAGTGACATGTTCGACCCGCGCTTGGTAGCCAAGGTGATCAAGATTGTTGATGTCAGCTACGGCGGCGAGAATGGTTTCAATCAGGTGGATATTTCAAACAAGCAGCGTTTTTTCGAGACACTGATCCAATGTCAAGGCTATCGAGCTAGCCGCCGAGTCGCTCTCCAACGTCAAGTTTGTGCAGGAGAAGAAGCTCATTCAGAAATATTTTGACGAAATCAGCCAGGATACGAGCAAGTACTGCTTCGGTATTGAGGATACCCTTCGTGCTCTCGAGCTCGGTGCTGTTGAAACACTCATTGTCTGGGAGAACCTTGACGTTACGCGGTATATCCTTAGAAATGCTGCTGGAGGTAAGGCGTCATTGTCTGATAGTCATCTGTGATTGTTGCTAATTCTGTCCCAGAGGAGATCATCGTCCATATCACCGGCCAAGAAAAGGATCGGGAGAAATTCCTCGACAAGTCTACCGGACTGGAGATGGAGCAAGCCGCTGAGCCACAATCTCTGCTCGAATGGTTCGCCGAGAAATATAAAGATTTTGGCACCAACCTCGAATTCGTGACCAACCGTTCTCAGGAGGGCGCCCAGTTCGTGAAAGGCTTTGGTGGTATCGGAGGCTTGCTGAGATACAAAGTCGACATGTCTAACCTCGCGAGCGTGGATGATGATGAAGACGAGTTCTATAGCGACAGCGAAGACATCTGACGTTTTGGTTGGCTCTTCGGAGCCCCGTCGACTAAGGGTACGCTCGGCGGGGCGGGGAAGTGGGGTGGAGACGGTGTGGGGTTAGAGAGTGGGCTTTCATTGTGTTTTGCGGCAACCATTGGTCGTGCGGGTCAGGGTGGAGGGTACAGCGCCCAGACAAGGTCGGGTGCAAATGCATTTGGTCAGCCTTCATTCTAGATCCTGTGGACACGCATCCGTTATTATTTTGGAGGTGGGTCCCACAATTCTGGGTGTGTTATGATCACTGAATAAAGACTTCAGGTGGATGATGAATATTACTCTGGATAGAGGACGGCGTATGCTGTCCACGATCTTGTAGTTCTGTGACGCTGTTTTGATCAATCCATGCTACCGTTGTTTCTCTTCTTGTGCGGTGACAAGGTGGGGCGTTACACGGTGCGTGACGTCACAGTGGATGTCTGATTGCTGTATTGGCCACACGGTTGATCAACCGACACTCGGCTTTGCGGGTATTTGTTGAGCACCGTCGCTTTGACACCTCCCCAGTTCTCATATCAACCACGATACTCATTCGACACTCCCCCCGCAACACTTGACCTAACACGTCTGCTTTACAAACATGGCTGGTGCGTACACGTACCCCTATTCAAAGTTCCGCAGTTGACAAGTTGGGCTGCAGGTAGGAAGCGAGCTGCAGCCGAAGACACGAGCACCGGAAAGCGTGAAACACGCAGCTCAAAGGTGGCCAAGACAGAAGGCGCTAGAACCGCTGGCAGAGCCGCCAAGGGCACAGCACGTCTCAAGGTGCGTCGGATCAATCACTTCTCATTGTCTTCTCATCTCACTGTTGTCTGGTTCACTCTTTGGTGCACAGACTTCCATGGCTCAATCTACATTCAAGTCTCGCGCCATGCCACTCCATGTGAACATCACGACGACGACTCCGGCTCCCGAGGGCCAGGAAGCTGCGCCGGCAGATCCTGGGTTCTTGACAAGCACGACCCTCACCCCGAGCACCTTTGCCACAGGAAGCTTTGGGTGGAAAGGGCACAAACGCATGGTGGTGGAGCTCCCCGTGGCCGAAGGGGAAGGTGAGGGGGAGAAGGTCCATGTTACGTTGACGTACGTGCTTCACCAGATGACCCCCGGTGGTCTGGATATTAACGAACAGATGCAGGATCAATGCTACTGTTATTGGTAGCAAGGACGTGAAAGAGGGAGACGAACATGAAGGGGAAAAAGAAGGCGCGGGGGAACATGCTGCTGAAGAGGGGTCCGGCGAAGCGGCTGAGTCCAAACACGAGGAATCATCTCCAGGCGGTGAGGCAAAGGAAGGCGATGATAATCCGCCAGCTGGTACTGAAGAAAGTGCTTCGTAATTATTTGACTTCGATCTATCTTTTTGATTTGCATGTAGTAGTAATCTTCTGCCTGTAATCATCTGAATCACTACCGCAGGCCTGAGAGTCTGGACTTGAACATCTTGAGTTCGACCCGTGAATCTCCGCAGGCTGGGATCTTCAGGGTCGTTCCGCACAACCCTGACTTTCTCCCAGTTGGACCTGCGGATTCGTCGCTTTGGAAAACGGACTTGTGAGTGAGGAACTTGTAGTTGCCATCACCGCAACTAATCTATTGTCCAAGCATGTCGATATGAAGCAGCTTTCTCCCTTGGAAGAGGGCGAGCTGCCTTCTCACGTCGGTCATCGTCACAGTTCACCCCCACGCAGTCGACTTGTTTCAGCTTTGATCACGGTCATTAAATACTCTCTCCCGACCATCTACCTAGTATGCGTGTTGTCTCGCAAGTTCGCGTCCACCGTTCTACGTGCACCGCTTTTAGACGTGAAACCTATTTCGGCTCTCCCCTTTGCTGCATATTACGATGATCCCGCTTCCGAATTCAAGGACGACGTCTTCCCTCTGCGGCCACATGACCCTTGGGATATCTCCACTGACTTTCCTTACCCGCGTACCCTCTCGTATGATGTCGAGGAAGGCACCTGGCTTCGTCTGGATGTCCACCCAATTTCTGGTGACATTGTATTCGACATGGCTGGCGACATCTACTGTCTTCCAGCGTCTTCATATTCCGAAGCAAGCCTGACGAGTGGGATCAAAACCAAGGCCGTCCCTGTACTCACGGGAGTCCCACACGACGCCGACCCCAGTTTCTCTCCAAAAGGCGACCATTTGGCATTTAGAAGCGATGCAGGACTCGGAGTTGACAACATTTGGGTTATGCCGTGGGCTGCTGGTGGTTGCTCTGAGATGGACTTTCGGCCTATGACCGCCGAGGCGATTGCCCAAAGGGACTATGACGCAAGTTTACTAGCACAGGGCGTTAGAGAGACGGAAGAACGGAGATCAAGGCGACTCTCACAAGAGGGCAGACTGGCAGGTTTATGCTTGAATGATTACAGTGAGAATCATTCTGACCTCCCTTGCGACCTACAGCCGTGCCCGTCACTAACGAAACCTACAATTGGGTCTCCGACGCAAGTTGGCACCCTTCAGGTACTAAGATCATCGCTACGAAATGGTATTTCTCCCAACGTTCCCTGGGTGCGGGCGAAGGATGGGAGTATGAAGCCCCAACCCTCAATGGTTTCAAGCAGCGTCGAGTGGAGGTCAACTCGGGCATACGCCTCGTTTCCAGAGACCTGCCATTTGGATGGAGCAAGGCCGACTACGTTGAACAGCAAATCGGTCACGAGCAGTTTTCCTGGCTGGACAATGATACACTTATATATTCAGGAAACGTCAAGGATGTTCAGCAGGGCACTTTCCAGTACTCCAAAGGTATAATATGCACCGGTGGTTCTACGCCGTTTCTTTTAATTGACGTTCGTTGTGGCAGACGTTCACCAGGGTATTTATTCAATTTTTGCACGAAACTTGACGTCTGGGGAAGAAGAAGTTCTTGTCGATGCGTTTCCGGGAGGCGCTAGTAGACCCACGTTATCCCGTGATGGGCGTACTCTCGCCTTCGTTCGTCGTGTTCGCGACAAAGAAGCACTTGTGCTCAAGTATGTCTTGCGTATGCGTGGGCTTGTGACCGTATCTCATTCATGCCACAGGGATTTACAAACGGGCACGCTCCGTCATGTCTGGCATGGATTGACATATGATCTTTCCACTATATACGCCCCAATGGGCACTTATCCCTCTTTTGCGTTTGATCCCTCTGACGAGGCGGTTCTCATCTGGGCCGCCGGTCAGATTTACCACGTTCCACTTGCCTTGAACGCATTTGGGGAACGGGTCTTAGGCGGGACACCGCAACCTATCGGTTTTCGCGCTCATATCGAAGTCAAACTTGCAGAGACTCTGAGGGCAACTACAGACATCAAAGCGCTTGAGAAGGGTGAACAGCGCCTTCATGCGTTCGCGCAGCTAGCCCTCGATGAGACCGGGACGCATGCGGTATTCCAAGCTGCTGGTGTCACATATGTTCAGGTGTTGGGGTCGACATCCAGAGCACAACGTGTACCTGTTGCGCATCCAGGAGCGGCCTATTATTCGCCCTCTTTCGTTGGTGGGAACGACTTGATCGTTCACGGACGATGGTCGGATACATCGTTCTCCTCCTTCGAGATTGCCGATCTACGTACCAGAAACGTATACGAGTTGACTGGTCTTCCAATGGGCCGATATTTTAGTCCTGTCATTTCGGGTGGAGAGGACACAGTTCGCACAATTGCTTTCGTCAAGACGAGTGGTGACCTGCTCACTGGCGACGTTGTCGCTACCGCTCAGCCTGGTCTTTGGATTGGCGAGGTCGCTCTACCCACGGAAACTACGTCTGCCAGCTCGATTCCTGTGACGAATGTTCGGAAAATCCGTACTTCCATCAGTTCCTGGGACAATGCGTTAAAACTCGACTTTGTCTCCCCTGGCAAACTTCTCGTCCACCAATCTGATCGCGTTTTCACTGTGGATCTCTCCCGGGGCGCCAACGAATGGGGGCGTTTTGCAGAAGAGACCCTCGCGAATGGCCATTCGACGGATGAGTTGGTATTTTCGAGCACTACCCGGGGTGCAGCGTTCGTGAACTTCCAGCAAGTTTACTACGCTCCTGACGTGACCTCCTCGATGGACTTGTGGAGTAAGCCAGGCAAAGCACCAGCGGGACTAGCTAGGCTTAGCTTGGATGGTGGGCATGATCTGGTTGTGAGCGGGGATGGAAATGTCGTCGGGTGGTTCCTCGGTGAGACTTTTGATTCCATCCCTTTGCGACGATCATGAATTATTACGACTAGGACCTTTCCTGCATAGTCTCCCCATTTCTCGACTTTCACAATGTTCACAAGCCATCAAAGCGGATACTCAGACGTTTGGAGTTGACTGCGTGACTCGTTTACTGGACGTTACTGAGGTGGACGTACGATACGAATCGGAGGTTACGAGACTCCGTCGTGACGCTCGCGCAGTTTCCGGCGTAGACGCTGTTGCATTTGTAAATGCTACTATCCTTACCATGGAGCATGGTGACATTGGTCGGGACTTGATCAGCGGTGGAACGGTCATCCTCCGAGATGGTCTCATCGATGCAGTTGGCAAAGACGGCGAAGTATCTATTCCAGCTGGTGCCTTGGTCATCCAGACTGATAGTGGTGAGTTGCAGGAGTATACTCACCCGATGGTGATGGTTCTGACATGCCAAACTTGACTAGGATACATCGTCCCAGGATTCATGGACGCACATGCCCACTGGTCAGGAACGGATGTCAAATACCCTGCTACCTCTTGGGAGATGGAAACCCTCCTTGCATATGGAGTTACCACGATGCACAAGTACGTTGTCAGCTCAAGACGTTCATAGTGCTTCTTAAGTCCTCTTTTCCAGCCCAAGTCTGCACAACTCACTTGGCTTCGTCGAACGGGCTCGCATTGAGAGCGGTCATATGATTGGTCCTAGGGTCTTCCACACTGGTCAAATCATTTACGGTGCATCCGATTACTCTTACCATCTCGATATTGCGAATACCCAAGAAGCGAAAGAAGCCCTCACCCGTATCAAAGTCGAGGGCGGACCAGCGAGCTGGTCTTACAAGAACTATAACCTACCGGTGAGGGCGTCCAGGCAGCGCTTGTTGCTCCAAGCGAGGAAGATGAACATGGCCTGCGTACCCGAGGGTGTGAGTGGTGTTCCACGAGTTTAAGTAGCGCGACTGATATATTAGATTTGTTAGGGTATGAACTACGATTGGGACCTGACATACATTGTCGATGGTAATTGAATGCTTGACCCGCAAAATATGATTCTGACATGCCGATCCAGGGATGACGACTGTCGAGCACAACATTCCTGTGTCTGTGCTCTACGACGATATCCTCACTCTTTATTCGCTGAGTGGCACTGGATCGACACCGACGCACGTCGTTGACTATGGCGGACCGGGGGGAGAGCAGTTACTCTGGGCGCACACGGATATCCCCAACGATCCAAAGTATGTAACCATCGCAGTAGTTTCGCGTGAAAGCAGCTGAAAGTGACACGTCGGTCAGACTCAGACGCTTCACGAGGCACGACATCCTTGAAGGACTGTCCGAGTCCAGGAGCCGACCTGCAAACTGTTCGTTGTCTTCAATTTTTTGTTGATAGTAGAGCTCACATCCCTGGTTAGCATTCGCCCTTTTCAACGTTTCATCGTCTGTCGCCAAGATGGTTCATCGAGGACTGTCTGCTCACATTGGTGCACACGGCGAGCCTCCGCTGGGACTGATGTATCATCAAGAAATGGCATTTGCCAAGGCTGGAGGGCTGAGTAATTACGAAGTCAGTTGCACGTTCTTCATAACACTGTACTCATTTTGAATTGATGTTATCTAGGTCATTCGTGCGGCGACTTCCGACGCAGCAACGACATTTGGTCTTGCAGAGTCCCTTGGGACGGTGTCCGCAGGCAAACTTGCTGACCTCGTCGTCTTTCCTGGGGGCTTTGATTTGATTGACGGCGACATCCGTCAGACAAAGGAGATTAGATTTATCGTGCGGGGTGGAAGGATATGGACGGCTAAGAACATGACAGAATTCTGGCCGGTAAAGGGAAGGCGACAGACCCTGCCTCCCTTTAATGCCGAGTAGTCCAATACCCGGGATTGGTATAGAATTTTCCAATGCTACAGGAAGGAGATTACAATGTATAGTGTCCGGATTCATTGCAACTACAGCACTACATATCGAACTCGAAATCTGAACCTGAATTTCTTGAATTTCCACTGATATTCTTTGCAGCTCGTGCATTCGTTCTGGTCGTCGCGGATCGCATACGAGAAGATGGATCGTCGTCGTCATCATCAGAACTATCAGTCCGATCCCTTTCTCCACTTTGTACAGGATGTTCAGAGGGGTCAATGACGCCGCACAATGCCAATATCGCCTCGAGCTCTTCTCGGATGAGTGAAGGATGACAGAAGTAACGGAAAACAGGCACACCTTCAGGACGCCGCTCACGGTCCGCACCCCAGGCTACGAGCTGATTTCTGATTTCGCCTTTGCGATAAATGATGAGCATTGGTATGCGACTATCGGGTAGATCTGCTATGCATTTGTTGCCGACGATGGACACGAACTTGGTTCGGGGATATCGCGCAGCTAAATTCCGGACATGATTGAATGTACGATCGCTTCGTGGAATGCTACGAGAAGGTCAAGGTTTACCTAGTGTATTGGCTCCAAGGGTCGCTCACCCGTCTTTGTAAATAAAGCATACCACCCCCGTGCCCTTTTCGTCTTTGTCGTCCTCTTCGCTAATCTTGCTCGCCTCTGTGATCTCCCTGGTGTAATCTTCTCTGCCGATCGGATACACTCTGCCGAAGCGGGCGCGATTGATTGCCTTACGCTCTTCAGCCAGGCGCTGGCGTCGGGAAGCGTCTACTGTTCGCTGCACGTCTTCGTCCGTGACCTCCTCTCCTAACTCACGTAGCTCGTCCACTGTGAGAACTTCCAGCGCCTCGTGGAGTGTCGGAGATGATGGGGGAGATGGCGTCTTGGGAGATGGCTCTCGGGGTGGGAGGATGCCATGCTTGCGTAGGGCGTCGTTGCTGAGACGGTTGGATAGGAATGAATGTCTACGACGACACAAGGACTGTCACACATACAATTCGGTGTCTTCGTTTGCCATGAATGAAGCCGCTGCGCCCACAGTCAATCCGAAGGATGGCTGGATTAGGAAGGCTGTGTTCAGAAAAGACTCACCCGATGTACTACTGATCGAGTCCATCCGACAGCAAAGCAGACATTCTTCGCTTGCTTGATGACAGTGACGAATATCGGAGCGACGACAGCGACGACGACCCACGGCGGCACCGTCACCGTCAACGAAACCATCCTTCCCCGCAAGTACCAAGAAGAAATATTTCGCCGCGCCCAGGAGCACAACATCATCGCCGCCCTCGACACAGGCAGTGGAAAAACCCTCATCAGCATCCTTCTCATCAAATGGATCGTTCTACAACCGAGCGCTCTCCGCAAGGTCGTCGTATTTCTCGTCCCAAAGGTGGCCCTCGTCGAACAACAGGCAGAATTTATCACGTCTCAGACCCCTTTGAGGGTGCGCAAGTTCCACGGAAGCCTGGATTTGGAGCTCTCAGACAGGGCAAATTGGAAGAGTTCGTTTGAGAAGGCGGACGTCGTTGTCATGACCGGTGAGGTCACATTACTACATATCGAGGATCCACGTCTTGTTCTCAACGATATCTGTAGCTCAGATATTCCTCAACGTCCTCACACATTCACACTGGAGCATCGACAAAGTGTGCCACCCTTCGTAATGCATGTTGACGTTCTGCTAACCTGTCGACCCCAGGTCTCGTTGATCATCTTCGATGAATGTCACCACACGCGCAAGAACCATGCTTACAATGGCATCATGCGCGAATATTTTCAAGTTCATCCCGCCGAGCGCCCAAAGGTATTCGGCATGACGGCCTCACCCATCTGGAATCCCAAGGACGCGGAAGGGTCTTTGTTGACTTTAGAGAAAAACCTGGATGCCACTGTCATTGCCGTGCGCGAGCATGTGTCCGAACTACTCGAAAACTCGCCGCGGCCTGTAGAAGTGCGTGTTTTACTACTTGCCACCGTAGTTCAAGCGAATACCTATTTGTTTTCTATAGATTATTAAGGAATACTTCCCTCCTCCTGATAATTATCTCTATCTACACCCAAGTCTTTGGGATACTCTCTCACTCTTCCAGTCCGACGATGTTGACATATCATGGGACAAATTACTGATGAAGTACCATGTCACTCGGAATAGCCTCGGTCCCTACTCCGCAGACCTCTTTATATATCACGAAATGCGTATGCGAGTCAATCAACTTCTTCTAGAGTCCGATACTTCCGATGATCACATGGTCAATCCCTTTGGCATTCAGGAGGATGGTATGGACATCGATGATCCTCCTCTCCCATATCAAAGCACCCCATCGATTCCCGTTGCGCTTGAGCAAGTTAACTCCATCCTCTCTGATTTCAAGCCGTTTTTTGAAGACTCTTCCACCTCTCCACCTGCCGTGCCAATCCCTGTTCCCCTTGCTTGGTGTACTCCCAAGGTAAAGGCTCTGACTGAGATCCTCCTTGCGTACCATACTCCTATGTTCCATGGCATTGTCTTTGTAGAACAACGTCAGGTTGCTGCTTGCCTTGCCAAGATACTCTCCAAGATCCCCGAACTGAGGGGTCGCATTCGGTGTGCAGAGCTTGTTGGGCACGGCGGTGGACATGGCACACGGAATAAGGGAGGCTCTAATGCGAGTGCAGCAGGAGTGAACGTCAAGGGCATGGGGTTGGCAAGGCAGCAAGATACAGTCAGGTTGTTCCGCAAATCATTCGAGGAAGGTGGTTTAAACCTGCGTGCGTTTCTTGTCCGAATCAGTGTTTCTCGTACTGCATCATTAATCCACTCTGTCCAGTGGTTGCTACATCCGTCGCGGAAGAAGGTTTGGATTTTCCGGTGTGTCTGCTATATCCTCTAATTTGTGGGTAAACTCTAATATCAGGATTCGCAGGCCTGCGACCTTGTTATACGCTTTGATCCGCTCCATCATATGGTCGGTTACGTCCAATCTAGAGGAAGAGCTCGGACCAAAACATCTACCTTCGTCATCATGGCGCAAATGGGCCACACGTCGCACCTCGACCGTTACAAGACTTTCCAAGAAATTGAGCCCGAACTCAAGAAAGTCTACCAAACTCGGGAGAATCCTGCGCCTCCTCCTTCACCGGAATTGTCGTCAGATTCTGAGGAGGGCGAGCTAGAAGAAGAAGATCCGGAGGATCTTGCAGCGCGCGAACGATACATCGTTCCATCCACCGGGGCGGTGCTCACCTATAGCTCTGCCATCGCGCTCATCAACTATCTTTGTTCCCTAATTCCACATGATACCTACACGCCGCCCTCGATGCCAAAGTACAGCGGCGACTACGCTGCTGTTTTAGAACTCCCTTCAAGTCTTCCTCTCCCGGTCGATCACCTCATATATCGAGGCCCTATGCGGAATTCGAAGCGTGAAGCGAAGCGGGCAGTTGCATTCATGGCTGTCAAAGCTCTCCACAAACTCGATGTCTTTGACGATTACCTCCTTCCGTCAACAGGCTCCAAGGGCAGGAGTGACCATGATGCCGACGGTCGCAAGCTTCCTGACGTCTCTGAAATCCCGGATATCATGAACGTCCTTGTACAGGACCCGTGGACACTGGGTCCAAGACTGCGGATGCATGTCATCTCAATCGATGGAGAAGACTCTGCCGGCCTCGTTACAGGGTCTGAATTACCGGCACTTGAATTCTTCACCGAAGGTTACACCATAACCATGCGTTGTACGGATGAACTTGTATTTCACCCCGAGGAGGAATGGGAAACCCTCCGGATGCTTGAGGAATTCACCAAGATGGGCATCTGGTTCTGTATCTCCGGACGTCCAATCACGCTACCCATCACATGTTTCCTCGTTCCCCTCACGGAGCACAATTGCATCGATTTCGAGGCCGTGAAACGCGTCGTCAGCGAGCCATATGGCACGTATAACTGGGAAGGAGTTACTGAAAAGGACTTCGGTACAAAGATGGTTATGAACTGTAATCTCTATGGCCGTGCTCAGATTCTCCACAACATAAGATACGATCTCACCGCGTTATCTACTCCACCTCTGGGCTCTCGCGAGGCTCCATGTGCAACGTACTACGAATATTTCGTGAAAAAGTGGACTAGAAGAAGTCGTGAAGCTTTCGTTCCGACTGATTGCCCACTTATTGAGATCCACAGTCTTCCCCGCGCTCCATCCGGTCTTTATCGACCGCCATCCAGGCACCAAGACATTGACAAATACAAACGTCATACTGCACCTGCTGGCTCGATCGTCCCGCAGGGTGCGTGTAGGGTGGTGCATTTCTCCCGGCCCGTGTACCGCGCTTTCGTATTCCTTCCTCGGATTTGTAGGCGCGCGACGGATGTTTATCGGGCGAGAGAGGAGCGCTTACAGCTTGGGTTACCCCCGATTCACGATGATCTTCTTATCGAGGGATCTACGCTCCCCACTACGAATGCCACATGGAACAACCAACGCCTGGAGACATTGGGAGACTCCGTACTCAAGCTCACGTGCACAGTCCACATCATGAACAAGTTTCCTCATCGGCATGAAGGGCAACTTTCTCAACTTCGTCAGAGCAGTATATCAAACCGAACGTTGTTGGCGCGAGCTAAAGAGATCGGCCTCGAGCGGTTTCTCACATCCGAAGCTCAGAGCCTACATACATGGAGGTATATAATACCCGAAGACTCGGATGTGGTAGATTGCCTAACGCGGGCGAGGCACTCGGTACGCAGGGAGTATCCCCGTCGAAGCTTGCAGGACTGCATGGAGGCGACTCTTGGAGCAGCCTTCCTGACTGGAGGCATAGACATGTCACTGCGGACTGGTGACGTTCTAGGGTTGTCGATGGGGGGTTCTCTCCCGTGGTCACTCCGTTACTCTCGACTCCCAGAACCTTCCTTCGTACCGCCGATTTTCGCAGATCTGCAAGCCTTGATAGGATATGAGTTCCATCGTGGCGAATTGCTGGTCGAGGCGATCACACATCCATCGTTTACTACGTCTGTGGGGTCATCATATCAACGCCTGGAATTTCTCGGTGATGGTAAGGTTTCCTCGTTGAGATATCATATCTCAATTCTTACTTGGAATTTAGCTGTGATCGACCTAGTCACAATGCGCCATTTATTCCAAAAGTTTCCAGAGGCAACGTCTGGTCAACTTTCTGCCGCTCGCTCCCGTGCTGTCTGTGGGCCTACGCTGGCGTCCGTCGCCGTTAACCGTCTGGGGCTACATAAGTATCTGCTTATTAATAATGTGGAGCTTAGCACCGCAATCGTTCGACATGTTCCCGTCCTCGAGACCCTCTCGCCAGAAGACGCAGTCCTCAAGGGATGGAAATACGATCCTCCCAAAGCATTGAGTGACGTGCTAGAGAGTCTGGTTGGTGCTGTCCTTGTTGACAGTGCATACGACTTCGAGAAGACTGCTTCCGTTGTCGAACTGGTGATGAGCGATGTGCTGGCAGTGCTGACTACCACCCTTCCGAGAGATCCTGTGTCGGAATTGATGGTTTGGGCCGCCACAGAAGGATGCAAGAGGATTGCATTTCAGCAAGTATCCTATGGTCATTCTTTGATAAGAACTGACAATTACCCTCTTCCTTTAGAAAAAGTCAGAGTAATCCTGAACTGCGACGAAACGATAGTGTTTCGGTCGTAGTTCATGAACGCATCGTCGTAGGTCCCATTACAGCAAGTAATCTTTCATTGTCAAAAGGTCTCGCCGCCGAACGGGCACGCGCTATCTTGGGTGATCCAAGTCACGAGATGAACCTTGCTCGAACATGTGATTGCCGGAGGGCAGCCGAGGAGCAGATGGTCATATGCCCCGAACCTCCTGTTGATCAGCCAAACCAAAGGATTACGGACGAGACTGAGGAAGGATTTGCATCCATCGCGAGGCACAAGCTAGAAGAAGACTATATCCCCCCCGCCGAAGCCGTCGAAGAAGTGGAGGACGAACTCGGCGATGAAACGATTTCGACCAAGATGTGAGACGGGTACCATCTATTTCGAAAGTGGGCTACCCAGGATGCATGGGATGAATCGCTGGCTATCCTTTGCTTCATCGCGAATGGTTGTTAGCGGTTGTTTCCACGTTCCTTGCACCGCTTCCTTTCCACACATGCATTCCCAACTCATCTCGCTCTCATCATATGATGCTATTGCATGGACCTCGAGCATTGACCCCAGTGCAAACATTGACCTTGCCCGTGCAATTTTACTAACATACCGCACAAGTCAGACTACATGATTCTACAACATAATGTTGTTTTTCTACGTACATGCACGTTACCCTTGCGAATACCTTGCTATAGATCTAGGGGTTCTTGCATGCACTGCCACACACGCGTGACTTGCCCGATTGTCAAACAAGGTCAAACAATATCCACCGAGCTCCGTGACGAACTTTGGTAGCAAAGGCATTGAACTAGCTCTCTCCCTCTTGAGAACTTGTACTTATCTCCGACTAGCATGGGAGACGAGTACCCTTCGTTGTTCCGTACGGTTCAGATGTTCAATATATCCCCGACACTAACAAAGCAATCTAGGCTCGGAACAAATGAGCTTGGTACAGCTCTATATACCAACCGAAGTAGCTCACGATACAGTTGCCGAGCTTGGGGAGCTCGGAAATGTTCAGTTCAAGGATGTCCGTGTCGTCATGTTCCCTTTTGGGTGCCCGTTCACGAACCTTTTGCCAGTTGAACCCAACCGTCAATCCTTTCCAGCGTTCTTTCGTCGGTGAAATCAGGAGATTCGAGGACATGGCCCGTCGCGTTCGTTTCTTCGCTTCTCAGATCGAGAAGGAAAAGGACGTCGTACCGATCCGTCCTCTTTACGACTCAGCACCTCTCATTACTGTGGGACCGAGCGCAGCACACAACCTCGACGGGCTCGACGTCACGTTGGCAGAGCACGAAACCAGACTTTTGCAAATGAACGAGAGTTACAAAGTGCTTAGCGAGCGTACCAAGGAGCTCATCGAGGCGCGGTATGTCTTGAGGGAGACTGCGGGTTTCTTTGCGAAGGCAAGTCCACAGGATGACAGACTACGTTTTACTAACTCGCCATCGTAGGCTGAAACGCAGCAGACGGATATCAGAACTTCTTTCGATGATAGTTCAGCTCCTCTTCTCCAACACGACGATCGCGAAAACCAGTATTCATCAACAGTTCAGTTTGACCTGGAGTATGTAGATTTCCTTCGTATCTTTTTTTTTGCTAAAGCTGTGTCCCAGGTTCGTTGCGGGAACCATCGATAGGGCTCGTATCCCGACATTTGAGCGCGTTCTTTGGCGTGTGTTGAGGGGCAACCTTTATATGAACCACACAGATATCGCGGAACCGTTTGTTGATCCTGCGACTGGTGTGGAGACGCGCAAGAACGTGTTCATTATCTTTGCGCATGGTGACGCGTTGCTCGCAAAGATTCGCAAGGTTGCCGAATCAATGGGTGCTACCCTGTATCCCATCGATCCCAATGCTGACAAGCGCTCCGACTCGCTTACTGAGGTCACTGCTCGTCTGGAAGATCTTCAGATTATCCTCTACAACACCAGAGCTAATAGGCACGCTGAGCTTCTGACAGTTGGGGAGAACCTTGCGCGATGGCAAGATGTTGTGCGCAAAGAAAAGGTGATCTACGAGACTATGAACCTCTTCAACTATGATGTGCGGAGGAAGACGTTGGTAGCCGAAGGATGGTGTCCGACGAGGGATATTGCCAAGATACAGTTTGCACTTGGGCATGCTACGGTGTGTTGTTTGTGGGTCATTGTGTAATTGTCAGTTAATTGGCTTCCCAGGAGGAATCTGGGACCGGTGTGGTGCCGATCTTACAAGAGCTGGCCACCAACAAAACACCGCCCACTTTCATCAGGACGAACAAATTCACGGAAGGATTCCAGAGCATTATGGACAGTTATGGAATTGCGACCTACCAAGAAGTTAACCCTGGCTTGTTTGCCATCATCACGTTTCCGTTCCTCTTTGCTGTGATGTTTGGTGACATCGGTCACGGTTTCATTATCTTATTCGCCGCTCTCTACATGATCATGAATGAGAGGAAGTGGGCGAAAGGGGGTCTTGGAGAGGTAAGTGATAGCTTCGAAAGGGCGCTCTTGACTCACCTTCCTGTCAGATCACAGGACAATTCTTCTTGTGAGTCACAATCGGACATCATGGACTGGAGCGTGCATCGCTAACATGCATTCAGCGGGCGTTACATCATCCTTCTGATGGGGTTGTTCTCCGTCTACACCGGCCTCATGTACAATGACATATTTTCCAAGTCCCTTCACCTTTGGGACTCTGGATGGAACTTCCCAGACAGCAACGGGACCATCATTCATGGTGTCTCGAATGGACGCGTTTATCCGTTTGGCTTGGACCCAGCCTGGCACGGTGCTGATAACAGCCTGGTATTTACGAATTCGTACAAGATGAAAATGGCGATCATTCTTGGGGTGATTCATGTACGTTCCTCGCCATTTTTGTACAGCCCCGACTGACGCGATTTCAGATGACATTTGCATTGTGCTTGCAAGTGCCCAATCACGTCAGGTTCAAGCGTCCGTTGGACATTTACGCGAATTTCATTCCCCAAATGATCTTCCTCCACTCAATTTTTGGATACCTAGTCATCTGCATCCTTTACAAGTGGTCGATCGATTGGTCGAACGTATCAACCGAGCCTCCATCATTGCTAAACATGTTGATTGGGATGTTCCTATCCCCTGGATCGGTGGATCCAAAAAACCAACTATATCCCGGACAAGGATTCGTACAAGTTGTCCTGCTTCTACTTGCTGTTGTCTGCGTTCCTTGGATGCTATGCACGAAGCCGTACTATCTCTGGAAGGAGATGAAGAAAATTCAGGGTCAAGGTTACGTGGGCCTCAACCATGACGGCCCTCGCGAGAGCGCCGACGAGGCTCTGGAATTTGAGGAAGAAGGTAATGGACGCGTAATCGTCGAAGAAATGGAAGAAGAACATGTGGGTGACACATTCCCTTGTGGATAATGCATCGCTGATAGATCTTATCGGGAACAGCACGATTTCGGGGAGGTTGTCATCCATCAGATCATCCATACCATTGAATTCTGCCTTGGTTGCATCTCGCATACGGCCTCGTACCTGCGATTGTGGGCACTCTCTTTGGCCCACGCTCAATTATCCGAGGTGTTGTGGGACATGACGCTGGCAGGTGTTCTAGGGATGGAGGGGGTCTTTGGCTTGATCGTAATTGCGTTCACGGTTGTGATGTGGTTCCAAATCACTGTGGCTATTTTATGTATCATGGAGGTGGGTACCTGTCTTGATGAACGTGCGCTGTGTCTCACCGCGGATCGATTTCGCCTAATCTAGGGTCTTTCGGCGTTCTTGCATGCTCTTCGGCTCCATTGGGTCGAAGCGAACAGCAAGCACTATGAAGGGGGAGGATATGTATGTCAAGTTTTTGTCATCGACAACGTGTAGCGCACATGCTGATCTATGTCCGGACAGGCTTTCACGCCGCTAAGCTTCGCCAAGTTGGACGACAAGGAGTAGATGCACATGGCCATGTTTTTCACAGAAATAATATACATTTTTGAGTACCGGAGGCTGTTCTGCGCCTGCCTTTTTTTTTTTCAAAGTCCGATTGCGATGTCCTGTATATTTACCGGGGAACATGACAGCCATCGCTTTTCTACATCCCCACTCACTCTTCCTTTCCTCTTCTTTCTCTTGTTAGAGGTCCGTCCTCGCTCGTCCCCCCGCTCTGTCGCTTGTTTACTGACATTCTTTCCAGGCATTATAGACCATAGAGCGTAATAGAGCGTCTCTTGTTCAGACTTTTTCTTGTGTTTTGAAATTTTACGTTCACCTCTACACAGTCAATAGGTACGTCCGAGTGCAGTAGCGTCTTCCTCATCTCACCTCTCTCAGATTATAGAAATGCCCGCTGTTACTGCTACTACTCCCGCTGTTCCTTCTCCCGCATCACTCAAGGGGGTTGTTGACGGTCATGTTGACGTCGCTGCCCTTTTCGTCGCAGACAAAACCTCTCGTGCCGCTGCCGCCGGCGCTCTCTCTTCTGCTGTTCAAAATAACGGACCCGCTGCTATCAGCGCGGTTCGTTTCATTGAGGCTACCCTTAAGGCTCTCTCTGACAAAAAATCGCCCGCTGCTCGTGAGGGCGCAGCCGATGCCATTGTTGCACTCGCCAAGGCCGGTGCGGCTAAGGCCCTCGAGCCCACTTTTGTCGACTCGGGCCTCTACGCTGCTCTTATCGAAGGTTTCGCCGACAAGATGCCTGCCGCCCGCAATGCCGCCGTGGAAGCTGTTAGGCTGTTCGCTGCTGCAATGAACCCCTGGGCTGCCAGCCTTCTTCTTCCCGCTCTCCTTCACCAGATCAAAACGGCTGGAAAATGGCAGATCAAGACTGGTGCGCTGCTTATCCTCAACCAGCTTGTCGCCAGCGCTCCTGTTCAGACCGCTCGCCTAATGCCTGATATCATTCCTGTGCTGTCCGAAGCCATCTGGGATACCAAGGCCGATGTGAAGAAGGCGGCTCGTGATTCGCTCGAAAAGGCTTGTGCTCTGGTTTCCAACAAGGACATCGAACGCTTTATTCCAGCCCTCATCGAGGCTCTGATTAATCCGGTCGAGGAGGTCCCCAATACCATCCAACTCCTTTCGGCCACTACATTCGTTTCTGAAGTAGATTCTGCTACGCTCTCTCTCATGGTTCCTTTGTTGTCACGTGGTTTGAACGAGAAGCTCACTGCCACAAAACGCAAAGTTGCGGTGTAAGTTTAATCATATGTCATGATCGTATCAAAGTTGCTCACGTTATGTTTAGCATTGTCGACAACATGTCCAAACTCGTCGACTCTCCAATCACCGTTCGCCCCTTCCTGCCTAAACTCCTTCCGGGTCTCATCAAGGTCGAGACCTCGATCGGTGACCCTGAAGCACGTGGCGTTATTGGCAAAGCTATTGCTACCCTTCGTCAAGTTGGTGAAGTCCCTCAGGGTGACGGAACCGATCTTCCCCCTTTGAAGGTTGCCGAGCCTTCTCAGTTGACTTCAGGCCTTGCTTCTGTTTACAAGAAGCTTGGTGCGAGCACCCCTGACCTCTCGGACACTACCGTTGCCTATGTGTCTTGCCTCGCGGCATTCCTGGTAAATGCTAAAAACTTCGATGTTTCGGAGTGGGGAACTCTTGCTCCATACCTGTCCTTCGTCTCTCCCACCCCTAACCCTGCTTCAGTCGCGTCGGAGTGGGCTGTCCGCTCAGCTTCTTCGGGCGACGATGACGATGACACCGCCGATGATGATGATGAAGGCGAAGACTTGTGCAACTGCCAGTTCTCCCTCGCTTACGGTGCTAAAATCCTTCTCAACACTGCTACCCTTCGTCTCAAGCGCGGCCATCGTTACGGTCTTTGCGGCAAGAACGGTACTGGAAAATCCACGCTCATGCGGGCCATCACCAATGGCCAGGTAGAGGGCTTCCCGTCCCCTGAGGAAGTCCGTACCTTCTATGTCGAGCATGATATCGACGGTAGTGAAGCCGACACATCTATCTTGCAATTCATCTTGTCCGACAAACGCATCCTTGCCCCCAAGGAGGAGGTCATCTCGACTCTCGCCTCTGTTGGCTTCAGCGATGAGCGCCAGCAACATTCAATTGGCAGCTTGTCAGGAGGTTGGAAGATGAAGCTTGCTCTAGCTAGAGCAATGCTTTTCAAGGCCGACATTCTCCTTCTCGATGAGCCTACTAACCACTTGGATGTGGTGAATATTGCATGGCTCGAGAACTACCTCGTCTCGTTGAAGCATTGCACGTCAAGTACGTATGCCCTACTCGATGTGACGTATTGACTAAGTCTGTCCACAGTCATCGTGTCTCACGACTCCGGTTTCCTCAACAATACCATCACCGACGTTCTTCACCTCAACCGCTTCAAGATCCGGAAGTACCGTGGCAACCTCGAAAATTTTGTGAAGCAGGTACCGGAGGCCAAGTCATACTACACTCTTGAGGCTGCCGAGGACTACAAGTTCAAACTCCCTGATCCTCCTCTTCTCGAGGGTGTCAAGACCAAGGAAAAGAGTTTAATCAAAATGCGCAAGGTTGGCTTCCAGTACCCCTCGCAACCCGTCCAGCAGCTGTACGACATCACGCTCCAAGTTTCCCTATCTTCTCGTGTCGCTGTTCTTGGTCCCAACGGTTCCGGAAAGTCGACGCTAGTCAAACTTCTCACTGGAGAGATGGAAGCTAACAAGGGCGGTGAAGTTTGGAAGCATCCCAACTTGGTGATTGGTTACGTCGCACAGCACGCCTTCCACCACATCGACCACCATCTCGACAAGACACCTCTTGAGTACATGCTCTGGCGTTACCAGACCGGCGAGGACTTGGAAGAAATGGGTAAGGCTAGCCGACAAATTACCGAAGCTGAGGCACAGAAAATGAAGGATGGTGCTCTTTACATCCACGAGGGGCAAAAGAGACAGATTGAGGAGATCACCTCCCGCAAGAAATTGAAGCAATCGTACGAATATGAGGTCTCTTTCAAGGGTCTCAGCTCTTCCGAGAACCTCTGGATTCCTCGTGACGAACTCGTCAAGCGTGGCTTCGAGAAGGTCGGTTTTGCTCCACTCGTTATCCAACGTGATTCTGATGTGACTTGCTTTTACAGAAAGTCTTGGAGGTCGACACGCGTGAAGCACAACGCCTTGGTCTCCTTCGTCCTCTCGTTCGTCGTGAGATTGAGAAGCACTTTGCTGATTTTGGTCTGGAGGCTGAATTCGTCTCTCACAACTCGATGCGCGGTCTGTCCGGTGGTCAGAAGGTCAAGATCGTCCTTGGTGCTGCGACATGGCGTCGTCCTCATATCATCTGCTTGGATGAGCCCACCAGTACGCCCATTCATTTTGAAGCTAAATATCGTAACCTAATATCGCGCGTAGACTATCTTGACCGTGAGTCACTAGCTGCCTTGATTGAGGCTTTGAAGACCTTTGAGGGTGGTGTTCTTGTTATCACCCATAACAGAGACTTCTCTGAGTCGCTCTGCACTGAGCAAGTACTTTCCATTACTTGACCTGACATTTCCTAATCGACACTCGTAGAGTTTGGGCTATGCGCGATGGTCGCCTTGAGGCGTCTGGCCACAACTGGGTCGAAGGACAAGGGTCTGGTCCTCGGATTGACAAGAAGGATGGTGAAGAGGAAGCTCAATATGACGCCATGGGTAACAAGATCGACACCACGAAGACCAAGAAACTTACTTCTGCTGAGCTTCGTAAGGTTAGGCTCGACAATGTACACCTTTTTCAGAAAACATGTTTGCTGACTGCGGACTTTGTGTACAGGCGAAGAAGGATCGCATGGCACGCAAAAAGAGGGGCGAAGACGTCGACGAGGAACTTTGATTTGTGTTTATATCCCCTTGCACCACTTGTCGCCCTTACTTGTATCCTGTGTGTTGTGCTACCGTTGGTCTGTTGTTCTTGTATTGTTTCATTATTACGAATATACGATTTTAATGAGCCCTGATGCGTCTGTTGTCGAAGTACCCATTCATGTCGTTTCAAAAAGTGTGAGTAACAAAGTGACGATAAAGCTCGATTGCTTTCCAATTTCTGAACGTTCGTTTTGAACTGTCACACTAAGCATATTGCTTCCGAGTGTGTGCACACTGCACAGGAAACTGTATCTTTCTTCACAACCACAACATGTCCTACCTTGATGACCATGAGCACCTCTATCTCAGAGACGTGCGCACGCAGCTTACGCCCAATGCTACGCAGAGAATAACTCTCATTGTCGCTGGCTGTTATGTCATTGCAATAGCTCTTCTATGGTGAGCACAGGCTAGCTCTACCCTGATTCAGGGTGTCTGAAAAAAAATTGCGTTCGAGGCATGTACCCGTACTAAGCTGGATAAGTACGTTAGTCTCCCCCTGCCATACAACCATATCTAATCCGCCTGTCCAGTCTATCCCTTCAAGTACGTGGAACGAGCACTATTTACCCTACAGATTCGTAGGTAGGCTGACCCTCTCACAGATTGCTCACGGTGGGTTTCCACGAGGTAAGTGCCAAGAAACACCACAAGGCTGCCTCCGAACACATTTTTGATAGATGAGCCATGCGATTGCAGGCGTGTTAACCTGTGCGACGATTCACTCTGTGGAACTGGACCGTCAGTAAACGCGCACATTTATGGGCTGACGGACGAGTGCTGACGGAGTACATGTACATATGCAGCCGACGAAGGGGGGGAGACGCGCATGTCGGGTGGTATACCCTGGATTACCCTACCCGCAGGATACCTTGGCTCCTCGTTCATCGGCGCGTGTTTGATCGCATGTGGATTCGATACCAACGCGAGCAAGATCGCGTGTTTGGTTCTTGCTGTATTTTTCCTGTTTACCCTGTGGTGGGCACGGAGGAATTGGTTGTACGTGGTCATCTTGCCTCGCGTTTGGATGCATCCCCAGCTCATGGTGCCCTAGGACGTGGGCACTTATTCTCGGAATGTCTGGCCTGATCGTTTTGTTCTGGTTTGTTGGAGGGGGCGTCGCCCTTCGATATTTCGTAAGGTTTTTCTCGGTCGTGCGTGTCACTAGCCTTATCGCATTCTCCAGGTCCTGTTCATTGGTGTCATGTCAGATCTATACGTTCTCTGGGACGTGATTGGTCAGTACAGCTCGCTCTTGCGCTCTCGCAGGGTGTTGACAACCAGCAGACGACACTATCGCACGCAAAGTGAACAATTCAGATGCGTCTGCGTTTGCGCGCATCTGCGGATGTTTCCCGTCCCAAGGTACGTTTCTCGTGCTCGACGCTTTTCATGACTATAGTTCTCGATCGCCCGCAGTTTGGGGTGTCATTTGGCTTTTGATCGCGTTCGTTTTCTTTGCTGCGGGGGTTCTCGTCGGGCTCGCCGCTTTCAAGGTACCCAAGTCGAGATCCCGTTTCAAGTTGACGTTGCTCATCAACGGTACAGGAATCAGCTGCCGAGCAGAAACAACAATCGTCCGAGTTTCTTCCTGTTCCGGGATCCAGCGCAGCGATACCATGCACTACAGTACCGACTTTCCTTGTCTTCGTCGTTACGAGCCTGCTCTGGAAGGTACTTATTTGATGATGTGGACTGTCTTGTATTTCGAATACCATCGACTCTATCGTGAACGATGTATTATTCCCCGATTTTTCTATAGCTGTACCTCCCACAACCACATTGTATATGGTCTCGAGAGCGAACAATCCAACGCCACTTTGGCAAATGAGCATATTACAGGTAAAAACAATCTCGACGAGCAGAACACCAGGCGCCCATCATCGCCTACGATAGTCCCTTTCCTCCGAGTCCACTCGTCTTCTGTCCGGAGTTACGGAGCGCTGTCTGTAGCTGTCTCTGCGTCGACTGTCTCTGTCGTCTCTTTCGTACCTATCGTCTCTCCTCGAGTATCCCCTGTCACGGTCGCGCGATTCATTCCTCCGGCGGCGATCCACCTCCCGATCCCGATCCCCGTCACGCCTGTGGTCGTCCCTGCGGGGAGACGGCGATGCGCGGCGACGGTCCCGCTCGCGGTCACGGTCACGGATATGGTCCGGGGCGCGGTTCCTCTCCCTCTCCCTGTCGCGAGGCGGGGGTGTTGGCGTCCGGTGGTGCCGGCGCCGCGCGCCGACGGAGGACCCAGAGTCGGACGGCTCCGAATCGGAATTGGACGATGTGTCCGTGTCCGTGTCTTCATCGCTGCCCGAGGATGAATCCGATGATGACGATTCTTGTTCGAGCATCGCGCGACGTTGCTCCATGATCAGACGTGGTGCGTTCTAGATATAACCGTTAACAAACCGTCGAGGCTCATGCCGATAGACAAACTCACCTTGAGATATTCTCTCATATCCTCGGTCAACACGCCCAAACCGATACTTGTGAAATAGTTGATGGAGAACCGTGTGTTCTTCGGATTATCCGTGGGGAACATTTGTCTCGCTGCAGCTTTTACTTCCTCGTCCTTGAACCGTTCCGCGAGGTTCTTCAGGCCCATGCTTTCCATCACTTCCCCCATCATGATCTTCACAAAGATACGAGCACTAGAGGTGGTGTCGTCCTCATTCATCTTGATATTTTCAAGAACGGCCCAGGAGATAGAATCGGAGGCAAGCATGTGCCCAAAGAAACGGGAAATGTTCCGCAGGCGGTTCGTCTCGTATCTGTGAATCGTGTGGTAGTAGTTACCAAACGCTTGTTCGAGAGACTCCATCCAAACGCGGTTGAGTTTACTGAAGCGTTCACCAATGAGCCCATAAAAGTTGGAATAGGAGCGTTCTTGAGAACAACACTCTATGACCATGTTGATGAGTTCGATCTGAGGAGTGGGGGGTGTTTGGACAATTGTTGTAATCGACGACGAGACCAGACGCACCTCTTCGCCTTCCCTCAGTTGGACCTTGAGCAGCTTGTGCACAGCTTCCTCGTAGTTGAGGGCATTCATGATTGTGAGGTATATCGTTCGTCGCAGATTAACCAGGTTGGTCCCAGTCTGATCCTCGATGCCCTCTTTTTCTTCAACAGCTATGTGGGTTTGTGAGTAGAGCGTACTGTCTGAGGTGGATAGCCAATTACCTTCGTCGTCTTCCCCTTCTTCTTCTTCTTCTTCGCTCGACTCAGAACCAGACTCTTGGTCCGAATTTTCACCAAGGATCTCGGCTTTGATCGCCTTGTACTTGTCCTCGTTCTCCAGATAATTAGGGTCGAATTTAAAGATGTCTGTACCAACAGGTGAATGTAGATCGTGCTCGACAAAACGGCTCACTTACTTAATCCCTCCTGGACCTGTAAATCATCCTCCAATTGAATTTGATGGGTAATCTGTTCGTCTTCTTCTACTAGATCCAAGCCCTCTGGTAGAATGGGATTGTCCTTGTACTTGTCTTTGCGTACTTGCATAAGGACCTCGATCATGTATTGGACACGATGACTGATGGAGCCTTCGTTGAGAACTGCACGGAAGCGTTCAAAGACGGTTGCGTTTGCTTTGGGGGAGTTTTCCGCGAGGTATGCGCCGACTTCACGAGCGAACCCAACGGCAATCTCGATGGAGTCGTCGGTTGGGCGTTCGAGTAGTAAAACGAGTATTTGGAGTGCGATTATCTCGTGTGCGACGGCTTGGTTGACGAGGTGTGCGATGAAAGCGGTGGTGGAGCTGCAGACGATCTAACAACGATCTCGGTGTTTGGGTCAGAAAGCCACCAAATGAATGACTCACTTTGTCGTTTCGTTTGAAAGCTCTCCTGAACTGACTAATAAGTCGAGTGAGGAGTAATTCTCCTACTTGGGGGAGTTTTGTGTTGATGATAGCAACGAGGGCGGCGAATACAGGTGTAAAGGGTAAACTGGCTGCTTGTGCCTTCATGACGCTACGCGCAAACAGGCCGCGGCCACGGACGAGATCCTCAGAAAACAGCTCTGGCACGACCTGCTTGATGTTGGCGATGTTGACCCTATTGACGATACCGGTGATGGATTTGCGGAGTGCGTCCCAAGAAAGCCGTTGGTACTCTGTGCTCGACTTGTCCTGTGCAGCGGCTGCCTGTAGTGCGCGGAGTCGTGCGGGGGGTACGTAGACACCACCGGAGCGGGAGCCAACGAGCTTGGCGAACTCGACCTGCTTCTCTGCCAAATCCTGTGCGCTTTCCTGTGCTTTTGGTTTGGCAGCCTTTTCGAGTTCGACGGCGGCCATGCGGACAGCGAGCTCTCGTTCGCGCACGGCTCGTCGGACGGGGTCGACGTCGTTGACCTTGGGGAGGCCTAGCTGAACGCGTTGCTGTGGCGAGCGTGATCTCCTCCGTGTGGATGGTGGTGGGCCATCTGATTTGTCTGTAGAGGTTGAACGAGACCTTTTGTTCAGTCAGCCAACGATCATAACCACGACGGAGCCCGTTCGACGCACCTTTTTCTGTTGGCCATGGAATCCATCAACGTGAATCGTGGGAATATTCTCACTTTCCACATGGAGTCACTCGTCCGGGTAAGTGCCAGTAGTCGTTCGGTACGTCGAACTCATTCCAATCAGCTCAGCGACCATGTCGTTCGCATTCTCGGTCAGGTAGGCACTCACCCTGACGTTCGTTCAACACTCCTCACCAGCACCACAAACAGAACCCAGGAAAATTCACTTTGCAAGGTACAAATACCTATCTCGTCGGCGAGAAAGCGCCTTATACGCTCATCGACACCGGCGAGGGTCGACCAGCTTACATCCCTCTCCTCGAGTCCGCCCTCCAACACGACACTCTCAGCGATTCCTGCGCGAAATTACCCCTCCAACACATCTCCGACATCATCATCTCCCACTGGCACCCAGACCACCTCGGCGGGCTCTTCTCCGTCCTGAATCTCCTCAAGAGTCTCTGGGACGCCCTCGACGTCCCTCTTCCCTTCCAACCCCCGCGGATACACAAGTTCCCGCACACGACGCTCTTGGATCCGAGGCCTTTGCGCATCTTCCAGTCTATCCAACCCGGCATGTACACCCCCAGTCCGAACGGAACCCTCTTTCACGACTTGCGCGACGGTCAATCGTTCCCCATCTCCGTCTCCGACCCCTCCTCTGATAAAGATACTTCCTTCCAAGTGATCCACACCCCAGGACATACTCAGGACTCCATCGCGCTCTTCTTTCCGTCCGACAAGGTGCTCTACACGGCTGACACCGTCCTCGGGCAAGGCACCGCCGTCTTTGAAGATCTTGGGTCGTATCTATCAACGCTTCGCTCTCTTTTGTCGTACACAGACAAAGACACACTTCTCTGGCCCGCTCATGGACCCGTCGTACACAATGGCGAACAAGTCATAAAGAGGTACATTGACCACCGCATGCAGAGGGAAAATCAGATCGTCCAAGTCTTGCAAGAGGTACGAGAAGATGCCACAGGTACCTGGTCCACTTGGGAAATCGTATCCAAGATATATGCAGCGTACCCGCGTGAGCTGTGGGGTCCCGCTGCCGGGAGCGTGAATCTGCACCTCTTCAAGTTGGCAGCCGAAGGCAAAGTCGAGAAACTCGATGGCGAAGGTAAAGACATTCAATGGAAATCTGTGACCATATCGTAGCCGTAGGTTCCCAGTTTCTTTGTATCCAGTATCAGATTCTTTGTAGCCGTATGTAAGATAATCAGTCCGTCTATAACGCATCGAAATTGATGTGATGTGATGCCCTTCTTCTCTCCAACTCGTCCTCGCGCTAAAGTGCATCCGTAAGTACCTCGTCAATAACGACGAAAATCGACCGACCTTCTCGTTCAGATGCAGTATGAATACGATGATGGCGAGTATCGCAGTGGCAACGACGACCGTCAGTGTCACCCATGGAATCCACTGTCCAGGCCGCAAAAACAACTCGCGTTTCCACGCCCCCTCGCTCAGCCCTGGAGGTGGATGAATGACAACACGCGAATTCGGGATGACGCCCTCCATGTTGATAAAGTGTTGCTCAGCGTGCTTCGTAGATCCCACAAAAAGGTTCTCAATGTAGTTGTTCGTTCGGCCGAGGCCAAAGAACGAATAAGGAGTGAGCAGTGAATGATAAGACGTTTGAGGGAGCTGACCGACTGTTTGGCGAGAAGTCAGTACCAATGGTTTTCTCGACATTCTGACTCTTACCTTGCGCAGCTGACCGTCGACCAGACGTGTCAAGAACGGTATATTTGTACGACGCACCAGAGTAGCTCACGCCCAATGGCTGTCTGGCGTTAAGACAAACTCGGACATCAATGCACGACACTCACGAGATAACTCGAACCATTCGGTAGCGTACACCAACCATTGTCACACGCGCCATTTAACACTTTATTGACCATCAGTGCACAGATAGTGCAAAGAAAAGTTACACCTACCAATCGCTTTTAGGAAGAAGGCATCATAGTAGATATTGTTCTGGATAAACGTTACCGTCCCACGATGCTGCGCTCCAGTTCGCTGCACGACAATATCGAGCGTTCCCTGCTCGGAACTACCGTGTCACCCCTCCATGTAGACAAACAAAGGAAAAAACGCACATCCTCATCCATGTCCAAAAACGTCACACCCCGCGCATCGTACACGGCTTCCAAACTCTCCGCGCCTTTCTGGAGTAGCTTAAATCCACGTCGTCCCTGACCATTGGAATCGCATCCCGCGATACCTTTAGTACAGGGTTCCGAAATTAACAACTTCGGCGTGTGTCTGTCTGCTGTCGCGGCGATGACCAACAACTCCGGGAAACCATCCAGGTTCGTATCTCCCAGGTGAACGGGGAGTGGAAGCGGCGGGGAGAACGTCGGATCGAGTACGAGAAGAGAACTCGAGGGGGAGTTGACAAGGGAAGAGAATGGGATCTGAACGAAAGCCTAGGAATGTCGACAATGAGAGCGAGCGATAACACAAGGGAGACGTCTCTTACATCGTTGTTTCTGTCCGTGCTGAAGTCGAAGGTAAAGTTGGAATCCGCGATACAAAGCGCTTCGGGTGGTCGGCAGAGTCGATTCCCTTGCTTATCGACGGTACGGGACCCAGCGGAAGGACAGACCGGTATCTGCTTGTTATAGGCAATGTTGATCAAGCAGTTGGAACCGACGCCAGTCGATGACGACACCGATGAACACGTGGGGAACACCAAATCGATGGTCCCGTCCCGATCTATAACACACACAACATCGGTACACCGTTCGTATCTATACCAGCCCACTTACCGATATCAGCAAACGTGATCGCCTGAACGCCAGACGGAAGCATTTGATGTTGTACTAGAGAAAACCCAGTATCCTTGTTGTTCACCCATATTTGAAACGACTTTCTGCCCGATCCCTCATCACAGAGGAGAAAGATGTCTACAAAACCGAGATGTGAGATGAATCGTGTTACTGGAGAATAAAGCAGAAACAGACCGGCAAGACAATCCCCGTTCAAGTCGATGATTGCATTGCTGTGTGGAGAAGCTAACTTACACTGCCGACCGTGAAAAGGAGGGTCGACGCTGGAACCACGTCAGCAAGAGGATGACGACGCGTGACGAAATCAAGGACCAAAGACATACAGGTCGAACAATGTCGGTTGACTCTCCGTGACGTTCCACGTATTCCGCCACGCCGTCAACAGACTCGACGAACCCTGACTAGAGGGCATCCCCAGCAAATCGATCTTCATGTCACCATCGAAATCGATAGGTATAGGTTGTGGCAGCGCAGAAGAGGGTGCCGATATCGGCGTCGGCTCTGTCCAAAACACTCAGATGCAACCCGAAACGAAAAGCCGCACATGGCCATGTACGTACCAAGCGTCCCATCGTGATTACCCTTGTAGAGCGCCATGTTGAGCGTGCTCGCAGAATTGGCACTCATGACGAGGATGTCGAGTTTCCCGTCGAGCGTGAAATCGCCCGGGATGACGTTGTAGATCGGTATCGTATGTCGTATTTGAGAGCGTTTCTCGAACGTGAATGTGTCTGGGAAGAAGTGTGAAGAAGGGGGGTGACGTGGAAGCGACTGGCGTACTATGGTTCCAGATGTATACGGACAATGTCTGTTGACTCGGGTCTAGCGTCAACACGTCCAGGCTACGTTCTGATTGAGTCGAGCGTCGAGATGGGCAAGTAGTTGTTCGCTCACAATTGATCGCCATTAAAGTCCCCAAACGCAACTATCCGACTACTGTCCTCCAATCCCATGGAACCCGCCTCCAAGAGAGAGTTCTTCGAAAATCGTTTGGGAGAAAAGGGCCATATTGACGAGACCGGATTGACGATGAGTAATATTGTTAGAAGAACACGAGAGGAGCGTAGAATCGTGTTCGAAAGGAGGGAATTGTAATCCCCTCGCATGTCGGTTGCGTGGTAGCGGAGGACACAGAGCCAACTCATCACCGCATACGGCATATCGCACACGACTTGCAATTCAAACACGAACAAACTACCAAGGTACTACATCCGACATCACCTGAGAGGATCAAAGTCACCCCAATCGTCCTTCGTCACCGGTTTTGTAGCAACAACCACGCGAGTAGGTTGCATGGGCGTCAACATCGATGACATCGAAAGTGGGGACGATTGTAACGGAAGGGACGATTTAGGCAGAATTGTCGCAGAAGGGATATAGCTCGGTGCAGTGTAGCCATGAGAGGCTGCAATAGTGTTGGATGGGTCTGCTGTAAGATCAGACAGCGATACATTGTAATTGGGCTTCTGAGATGCAGCAGCAGGTTGCGTAGAGTAGGATGAATTGGATTGTACTTGCGAAGGACCTGGAATACGATGTAGTCGGGTTGGCTGTGGTTGCTTCGGGAAAGCCGATTTGTCGAATGACGACGAGGGTACTGGCTTTGCCCCAAGTCGTGGCGGTCGCGAAAGGGTCGTATCAGTCACGAGTCGTGGCGACGAAGGCAACGATTGAGTCTGGGGGTCTGGGACTGTGGATGGACTGGTGGCTTGTGTCGTCATGGGTATCATAACTGACTGCCCAGTGGTCTGCGAGATCGTCAGAATTCGGTGCTGGCGTCAAAAGGTCCGATTACCTGAGGAGTGTCATTAAATATGCTGCCCCATACATCATCTTCCCAGCCTTTTGAACCATCGATAACTGTATCAGGCTTAATATTGGCATTGCCACGACCCACTAGTGTCGCAAAATCGACGCCCGAGTCGAAGTTCGGCGTTGCAGTGCCATTAACAGGTGTAGTTCGATCTTCTATGCGCTGTGAATCTCGCAAGAACTGGTTGTGCTCTTTCTCAACCCGTTCTCCAAGTTTGTGGATGACTGCCATAAACCGCTGAAACTGTTGGACACTCAACACTATAGATGAAAATGAGCATCCGCACAGATGACGCAATCCTCCGTTAGCTTACATGGTCCCATAGACATCGACCAGAGCTGCGGGAGGACGAGCGTCGCTACTGCTTCTCTGTCGACCTTGAAACCCATGGCCTCTTGGACGGAGAGGGTAGACATCTGTAATTGATACATCCGATCGTTTCCGAACCACGGTCATGAGGACATACCATCACAGCTGGTTCCTTGGTGCGGATCTTCGACAAGAGAGGACATAGCTTTTGTGTCAAGTTCGTCTGAAAATACTTTCAATCTGGGCTGCGCGCCACGAGAAGGGTGGACTGACTTGATCAAGAGTCTTCACCATGCTCAGGAAGGTGATCAATGTAGCAACCTTCACCGAAAGTAGTTTGGTCTTGGTAAATACCAACTACATACGGAGACTTGAGCGTGCTTCCTGATAATGGCCATCGAATAAGACGTACCGCTACACGGGGGAACAATACACCAGATACTTCTGCATAATCAATTGTTTCGCAAAGGTTGGGAACCGCTCCTAACGCCCGCTCCTGGACCTATGCAACGAAATCGGAATATATGCGATACGAACTGCGCCGAATATGCTCACCACACTATGTTCTGATTCCAGGGCATTATACACCAGTGGTAATACCTCTTTGCTAGACGTCAGTGTATCAGAAGGGAATATGAAATATAGCACAAACGTTCTCGGAAAACTCCTTTTTCAGATTTACTTTGTAACATTTCAAGGTTATCCAGCAATGTGAGCATGTTTTGCGGTGGATCTTTGACAGTGAACAATGGCCTAAGACTGGGTAGGACAAGCTGTGCAAACTGTATAGCTGATAGAACATTCGAGATGGCGAAGACGTTGGGCAGGATATACGGAAGAAGATGCGTGTCTTTCATCTGCGCTTCCATGTCATCTTAGCATGTATCGTAGGAACAGCGGGATTGAATATGCCGAACCTCTTCCAGTAGCGATGGCAATATCTTCCGTGTTCTCAAACCTTCTGAGAACCTGCCCAAAACGCCGGTCAGACCCTTCATGAAGGATATTTTCTCCTCTCGGGTCTTTGCTGTGAAATTTGATCGATCCAAGAAATCTAACGTGGAAATTGGAAGTGATGAGAAGAAGGGGTGGGATGGAAGTGTGGTTGGAGTTGGTCGGCTTTGGGACCCTCGTGTAATGAGTGACCGTAAGAGGTCTCAGTGGACATCAGGCTCGCGTAAATGGGGAAATTAGAAAGATAGATACCCTGTAGATCTGTATCCAAGTGTCCTATATCTGGAACAGGGCGACCCGCATTATCGCGCATACCGCCGAGGCTGCCGTGGTTCTGAAAAGGCGGTTTACCTTTACAATGAACAGCGTATATCACAGCGCCGAGGGAGTACATGTCGGACGCTGTGACGAGTACTTCGTCCAAAGCATATTCCGGAGCTGCAATGAAGCTTCAACTTGAGATAGTGAAAGACGGTGGAGATGGAAATACCAATGTAATCGAATGAACGTTGGATGTAAGCTGGGACACGACCATCAAATCCGGGAAACTCCCACCGTGATGGTGACCCGTCGGCGGTTAGGAGGGAAATAGTCAGGCCTAATCCAGATATTTTCCAGTCACCCTGCAACGAGATTAACCGAAATGCCAATTGTCAAGGGACCTCACATACGGCTTCGTTAATAATAACACACTCTGGTTTTAAGTTTGAATGTATCAACTTTGCCGACGAATGTAAGAATGAGAGTCCCTTGCATAGTTGAAGGATGCCCTTTTGGATCTGGGTGGAGACAAGCATACCGAGAGGCTGCGAGAGTGTTATTACTCACTTCAATCTCATCTAGTTCGACAAGAGGGGTATAATGTGATCCACACGGTATTGACATGTCCAACGAAGACAGAATGGGCTCCGTTGCGAAGATGAGTTCGTTGCGCGTTTCCTCGAGAGGCTCGACCATCTCTTTACGATATCTGGTCAGCTGAACAGATGATAAATGCTGAGAGGACATACCGAGGATGGACGGATGGCGCAATTTGCTCAATGCAGCCACCTGACGAAATGATTAGTTCTCTATCAATGCCTGTGAGTGCAGCTGTAACCTCGGCCTTCATAACCTCCAGGACGCGTTCCTTGGACAGAGGGCCGAGGCCCTCCATCTCAGCTCGTTTGTCGAACGTCCAGACAGACACGCGCTTGCCGGTGACTTTGTGTGTGGCTCCTTGAACCTTCCATAGGCCAACTTTGACGGACGCCGGTAGATGTGTGCCCGGGCCAGAAGTCGAGGATCCTGACGGGGTCGGGGTGGACGACCGACTACCGCCTTGTTGACCGACGCTGTAGGACTGTGAGATCGCTGTTCGAGAGAAAAAGGAGGTCGCTGCAGCAAGCATCGTGTTCGTCTCATAAACCAGTGAAAGATGGGGTCTTGTATTCGCTTAGGTAATCTGATACTTGTACACTCTCCATGACTTTGCGGAACTAAACTGTCTTCTCGTTTGACCTCTACACTCACCTCACCGACAATGCGACCGACCCTTCACGTACTTGACCACCGTATCGTGCGCTCAAAGAGTACGGCATTCATCGGGCTCGGTCGCATGGGATCAGAGATGGCCTACAACCTATTTTCTAAGCAGTTGGCTCAGTCGACCGATTCACACTTTGTCGTGTGCGACGCAGTGCCGGAGAGTGCAGCGGCCTTCCGTCGCAAATTCCAGTCTCAGTTCCCAGGTGCCAGCATCGACATCGTTCAGACCCCCGGGGAGTAGGTGGTCGTTTACGGTTTAATTGTGCTTGGCGACTCATATAGAGGTAATTGACAGAGCTGTACACGCTTCCGGGACAGTGATCACGATGTTACCGTCTTCACCGCAGGTCAACACTGTCTATTGCGACCGAAACGGGATTATATCCGCGTTGAAGAGTCACGAAACGCAAAATACACTGTTTATTGACTCTACAACACTGGATGTGGGTGTCGCGCGCCGGGTAGCTGAAGATGTTATCCTGACAGGGGCACGAATGATTGATGCGCCTGTATCTGGAGGTTTGTCATGTTTGAATAATAAGAATCACTGCCCACGTACCAGATGCCACACAGGGGTCACTGGTGCGCAAGCGGGGACGCTTTCATTCCTCGTCGGCGGTACGGAAGCGTCGTTTCTTCAGGCACGACCGATTCTGGAGCTGATGGGGAAGCGTATCATCCACTGTGGCGCGTCAGGCGCGGGGCTAGGCGCTAAAATTTGCAATAACCTTGTACTCGGTGTCCAACAGATCGTCGTGGGGGAAGCCATGCTCCTGGGGCAGAAATTAGGTCTGGACGCTGCAGTCCTTGCTGGGGTGATCAATAGCTCGACTGGGGGATGTTGGGCTTCTTCTGTCAACAACCCGGTGCCGGCCTCGCTTCCAGACAAGACGCCACCGTGTGAGAAGGACTACGAAGGTGGCTTCGCTACGGCTCTTATGTTAAAGGTGGGTCAAATGTATTCTATGTACGCGGTGAATGACGTGTTACGCTAGGATATGAATCTGGCGACGAACATTGGAAAGGCTTGCGACAGCGCACTTCCTCTTGGCGAGGCTGCGAGGGGGGTATATGAAGAGGCGATCCGACGTTGGCCAGACCTTGCCAACAAGGATTTTTCGTCTGTGTACGTGCATCTGAGGGGTACTCCTGACGGCGCGGAGTGTTCTCCGCCGGTAAACGTCAGCGACAAATAAGTGCTGATTAAGTGCCTTGAGAGAGAATGTAATCGAATCAGGTTCCGCTTGATGGGCCGTCGGCAGTGGGGGATAATTCCATTTAATTCGGCGGGTCTAAGCAGAGAAGGGTCATATTTCTCTTACGTAATACCCGAATTTTGTTTCCTGGGTTGCCTCCGCGACGATGACCGTTATAAAGGGATAGCCGTGACAACCGATCGTTCTGTCTCCCCCTCCCCTCCGTTCCACTTTCCATCCATGTCGTCCAACGGCGCGAACTTGCCAAGCGTGATCATATTCGGTACGCTCTCTTCTCATCTCCTCCTTCCCTCCCACAGACCATCCCTCTCTCTCACAGGTGGCCTCAACACTTATTCCCGCGCCCTCGCCGCCTCGCTAGTCCTTCCTGACGGCCAACGTTTGGTCTCGGTGTGTTTATGCCGTCTCCTATTCATCTCATTTACCATCGCTCAAATATCATATAGCACCTGCGCATCGTGGACAAGTTTTCCGTGTCCCCTCCTACAACGTAAACACACCTTGTTTCACATCTGACGCCAGACTGATCCCCGCCTACATAGCTATCTCGGGGAACAATTTCCAAACGTTTTATCTCAGCCAGATGTCGAGTACCGCCAGGCGAATCTCACCGTCCCCGGTAAGTCACCGACCGAAGGCGCGATGTCTATCTTAATATCCATCAGCCGCCGTTGCCTCGGTCTTTGATCCCCCGCCGGGAAAACCCCCCTTTTCGTATGTGTTTGATCTCACCGGAGAGGTTAATCATGATCGCGGAGAAGTCGTATGTCGTGTTTTTCTTCGTCCCCCTTATCGTCGACGACATTGCATCCCAGATTGCTATCAAGTTGACATTCACTGTTGCCCGCATCATCGCACTGGAAGCTGCGAAACGTAATGTAACTGCATACGTGCGCCTACAACAACCGGTATATGAATCTTCCGACAAGGGTACTCACGACGAGAAAGAGGATGTCAAACCCGTCAGACCACTTGATGTCTGGTGGCACGAAACACTGCGCATGTTGGCGTCTATTCAAGGGTAACCATTCGGAATCAGTGTAAAAAGAGCATGCTAACGCCCATTAGGCTGAACCTTGTCATCTTGCGCTGTGGTTTTGTATATGGTCCGTACGTAGAATATGGCCTCTGTGAGAAACTCTACTCTTTTGGATATATGATTCTGACGTGCCGATCGAAAGATCCCCTAGTCATTACTGTCGCATCGGTTTATGGGTATATGAAAAAACCGATGAAGACGATGTAAGTTTAGCGCGCGACTTGCATGCTATTCTCAAGACTGACGGCTTTCTTAGATGGGGACCAGGCAAAGAGCCTGTGCACACTGTACATGTCGAGGACGTGGCAGGCGCAATGTGGGCGTGTGCAGTGTGGATCAACCAACAGGGTCGTGAACAGGCTATCGCATTGGCTGGGGAGAAGATACCCTTTCATAATGACAAGAGTAAAGCCAAGGAGGTAGAAGGGGTGGTTTCACCAGACGAGCAGCCGATTGCTCCGCTATTCAATTTGGTGGACGACTCGGAAACGACACTTGCGAAAGGCGGATCGATGATTTCCGAGTATTTTGGGACGACATTTGAGTTTTACTCAAATTTCGAGACGACGATGGCAAAGGTCTGTGTCCCTGTTGGTGCGGTGATATGCATAGTTATGTTGACTACTGATCAGCTCAAGCTGGAGGACTTGGTCGAGGAAATCAACGAGCACCACGTCGGAACATGGACGGAGATGCTCCAGCAGTCGAACCCACCCATTACACACACGCCATTGACTGCATACATGGACAAGTTTGCATTGTCGAAACACAAGCTCGCATACAACAATGCGAAGATCAAAAGCATCGTTGGATATCAACTGAAGCGTCCATTCTTCGATCGGGAGACATTGCGAGAGGTTGTAGAAAAGTGGAAGGCGGAGGGTTCTTGGCCACGGTTAGAGGGGAGCTGAAGGTGTCTATTTGGATTGCACGAAGCATCTAGCAAGGTCTTTTTTTTTTTTCTGGGATTTGTTTTTCTTTCTGCTTTCCATGTTGTTTACCTTCCTAGTAGTGTACTCACGTGATCGATGATATATAGACACCATCTTGCGCCCGTATCGCTCTTTGGAAGGAACACATATAAGGTTCGTTTTGCTCTACGTTGAGCTGCGCACCTTCAGTTTACGATGTCAACCTCCGCTGTCGAAGCCAGAGTCTCCGACTACGAAGACAATACCACCACCGACGAGCAACAAGCACTTCTCCAGGGCGAACAGCCTCCATCAAACATGGGTTCAGACGCCGTCAAACCAGAAGGCCGCCAGGGCGACGGCTCCGCGTACATCGTCATATGGGTGCGTCGGCGCCTTGTCTCCTCTTCGCCTTTTAATCCGTTTGCCCGCACAGGTCGCATATGCTGTAAGTATACGTGTTGCTCATACGCTTCGTGACGTGTCTAACCCGTACTCGCAGGCTTTCGCTTTAACGACATGGGTTACCGTCCTCAGCAACGATCCCGTCTCCCTCGGTTGGTTCGCGTTCCACCCCTTACTCCAGAGCTTATCCATCGGTCTCTTCATATATGGTGCGCATTTGATCACTCGAATGTGTCGTTGCGTTTAACTGACTTTGATACCAAGGTATTCTGACCCTTCAACCCACATCTCAGCCACAATCCAAGGTTGCTGGTCTCCAGAGGCACCAGATCGCCATGCTCGGCCTCGGCATCCCCAGCATCCTTCTTGGTGCAACCGCCATGATCCTTCAGAAAGCCAGTCACGATGCGCCGCATTTCACGTCTGTCCATGGTGTAAGCATCCCCCTCGCGCGTTTGCTATGCATTCACGACTTTTGATAGAAATTGGGCCTCACTACCATCGTGTGGCTCCTTGTCCAAGCCGTGTTCGGTGGCACGACCGTGTGGTCTGGCGGTGCTGCCTGGGGCGGCGGAATGCGGCCCAAGCTGATGTGGAAGTACCACAGGTAAGTTAAACGCACGACATGTCACATCATCACGCTCACTGCTTCTCGGGTCTTAGGTTGTCTGGTTATATCGTGTTCCCACTTCTTTTGTTCACAGCGTATCTCGGAGGAGGTCGGTCTGCATGGATAGGTAGTCACACCGGCTCGTTTCTTCAGCTGCTTGCCTATCCGGTCGCGCTGCTTGTCATTCTTGCTGGAGTCTACTCGCGTATTCGGTGAGCGGTTTCGGGGTCTTGGTGAAGTAAGATGGATTCCTAATCGATTACTCAGCCCATCAAAAATGAATTTCTTTTGAGATCCAGTCATCCACGTCTGACAAAGCTCTGATCCTAAGTGCGGATTCAACGAATGGCAGACATTCCTGGCTCTTGTCATGTAATCTAGTCCTTGAGAATCGTCGTGTTCCATGTTTACAATAGGAAATGCCAATGATCTTGCTGTTGCTCAACCAGAAACATGCTTCGAGTCCCCTGATGTCCTACGCTGGGGTACGGAAACTACTTCCGCCAAGAATCCCGGCAAGAACCGCTCCAGTCTCGCCTGTGTTGCAGTCCACATTGTGCGCTGCTGCTCGGTACGGTCGTCGGCAGCTGCGGGTGGTGGGATGAGGATGCTCGCTGCATTCATCACCAAGACCACGTTCTTGAGTGATTCCGAGACCGCTTCATACTGGAGGTGTTCTGGTAAACACGAGCAGGTGCGACGAACAGCAACGCGCACGTACCAATTGCTCGCTCTTCTCAGCGTTGATTAAACGGTGAAGCAGATCCAAAATTTCAATCCACAACACCCGAATGTCCGCGCTCCCATGGTTCTGCGCGACCTCGAAATGCATAAACGCCTTACACAACAACGCCGACGCGCGCAATCGCGTCTCCGACATGCCCTGCGGATCAAGTAGGTACACCGGGGGTTTCAACAGGTCGTCAAGCATGGGGAACATCACGCTATTGAAGATGTCTTCGACCTGGCTGTGGTCCGCCGCGTCGTAGACGAGTTGAGGGCCGAGCAGGAGCCGTTGGAGATGGTTGATAGCCATGTTTCGGACGAGGCGGGATGGATTTGTCGACTGTCGCGCCAGGGACGAGCACAACGGTAGGCAATAAG
>JBBPOF010000078.1:0-54175 GCA_038091315.1 Porphyrellus cyaneotinctus | reverse complement strand
CACCTCCGACAGGAGGTGTTCCAATGCAAGACCCCTGGTGAACGCCCGGTTCCATGCTGCATCCTGCTGCAGGAGGTGTCCATCCACGCGTTCCCGCTGATTCTCGCCAACGAGTGGGTGCAGCGATGCTTCCTCGTCGTGCCCTCCTCTACCGAAAAATGGCCGCACGGTGCGACCTACGGCAACGTGACGCTCATCTCGCGGACGATCCCCGTCTGCGGAGCGTTTACGATCGATTTCAGCAACTCGCACATGGGCCGCAACGCGCTCTTCGTGGACATCAAGCTGGCGATACCCGCGCCGAGACACGCCCCGCGTCTCTCGGATGGGATCGTGCAAATGCGGATTGGGAACACACATCTCGAGTCCCTTCCGCAGGGTGCACGTGCACGACCGGAACAGCTACGCATTATCGCGGAAGCATTGCAAGAGTATGAGTTGCATGGTGGTTTGGTGGGCGGGGATATGAATGCAATCGGGTCTTCGGACATGGGGATCGCGGAGGAGGTTGGCTTGGCGGATGCGTGGCAAGGGCCGGACGACGACGAAGAGGGGTTTACGTGGGGGTATCAGCCGCCGTGTCAGTTTCCCGCTGGAAGACTGGACAAGGTGCTGTGGTTTTCGCGGGGTGGGCTGGAGGTGGAAGAGCCTGTACGGGTGGGTGTTGGGGCCAGATATGGGACGGGGGAGTGGATCAGCGACCACTATGGGCTGGTCACCAACGTGCATGTCGTGCGACCAGAGTGATGAGAAGGTTTATTCCCGCTCGGGTGGGTTCATTAAAAGATGTCGTGTTTCGTGTTTTTTTTCTTTCTTCTTCTTCTTCTTTCTGGTGTCGGTTACTGTGAACCTTGTATTTTCTACGACTAGAATGCTGTCAACTAGGCTTATGGCGTCGTCGTATACTGTGTTGTGTGAGGATGGTATACATGGTTGTGATTATAGCAAGTCTTTACTAATGGGGTAATAATGTTGACGTAACAAGGTGTGAACAAGTTTAGGCGGAGACATAAAAAATGGGACGGTTGGATCACAATAATAATTTCCGCAGGCCGTCCTCCCGCTCTGGCTCTATCTCTTTCCCCCACACGACAAGTGCACCATGAAGTCCGTGCTCGCCTCCGTCGCCCTGTTCGCTGCTGGTGCTCTCGGCGCCTTCATGATCAACACCCCGTCAGTGCCTTCATCCGAACATAACAAATGATCCTCGGCCTTATTGTGTTTCGTGACAGCTCCAACGTCGTGGAGTGTGAGCCTACCCTGGTTGAGTGGCAGGAGGGAATTCGTGAGTGATTTCCCCACGTCGTTATGTCCCTCCGACGCTCATTCGCTCTGCCATAGCACCATACTTCTTGGTACGTCTGACACCACACGTTTCATCCGGGTTGCTGACCCCACGTGTCATTCTCTATTTATAGACGTAAGCGCGTGTCCAAATTCGTCCTCGAGTCCGTTGTTTTAATTTGAACGTGTAACAGCATCCTTCCTGGTGCTTCGCCCGGCGGTAATCCCATCGAAAGTTTCCCGTCGACCAACAGCACCTCTCTCACCTGGGTGGTCAATATCGAGCAGAGTACGTTTTTGTTCTCACCTTGTTTGTCAACTTCACTTTCGACCCTCCATAGACACGTCCATTGGCTTTACCCTCCGTGACAGCACGGGTGCAATTGCACAGACCGCATCTGTCACCGTCCAAGCTGGATGTATGGTATTTCCGTTTCTGGCTGGTTCTTTTTGTTGACATGGTTCGATAGCATCTTCTGCGTGCTTGTCCTCGACTTCTAGTACGTAGGGAACTCGGTCTTGTAGTGCAAGTACTGATGCTCTTTGCAGTTTCCTTTGGTGCTACCGCAGCATCAACTTCTGGGTCCGAAACCACGAATGCAGCCTCTAGCAGCGCCACTTCGTGAGTCTATTATCAGTATCATGAATGACGTCATTTGATGATACCGGAATGCTAGCACTGGCACAGCAACGGGTACCTCGGCTGCTGCCTCGTCCACCTCTTCCTCCACCAGCAACAACGGCGCGTCCGCAAACCTGGCGCAATTCGGCGCGGCTGGCATCGTTGGTGTTGTCCTCGCCGCTTTCCTCCTTTGATTTCCTCACATTGGACATCCCTGAAAATGGCTGATGATACCTGTGCTTGATTTTGTAAATCAAACATTTGCTAAATTTTCCTTTTTGCTTCATACCTTAGCTTACCCGTTATCGTGGAGGCTGGCAGTGCGTCCAGTCCCTTTGGTCAGATTAGATCGTATTTACTATCTGACCTCTTTCTGACATTACTTAGTTTCTTAGCTACTTTCTTTTCAGATTCTGGGAGACGCCTGTTGTGATTGTACCTAGTACGCGACGATTCCTTGTGACCCGAAAGGCAATCATTTAGTTTGTCTGAGGCATGACGCTATTCGATCAAATGATTGGTCGGGCGTCAAGCTTCAAGCGCTGTCGAGTGGCTTCCTCTGTGACTTTGACAACTGTGATGTTTCCCATGCAAAGCAAACTCAAGACGATGGTTCACAATGTGTTGCAGCCTCATGTCCAACTTGATTCTCACAAGAGAACCCCTCGATGTGGTCTGACGCTACGAAAAGCTGCAGAAGATTGTTGACAATGACCGCTGCGCGCATCAGCGGTGTTCAGCACCCATCACCGTCGGGATAGGGCAATAAATTGAAGCATCGAGTTGCGCTTTTGCCTCGAGGGTCGTTGTACAGGCAATTTAGAAACTAGGTGAGCTTCTTCCTGGTAGCCACTCTTACGGACAAGCATAGATACGATGGCGATGTAAAGTCTTTTTATGTTGGATCCAGGACCTCGAGGAGAGCGGTGAAGAGCGAAAGCTCAAGTTGGCCAGCTATCAATTGCTTTGTGCACGTGCTGGTTCTGTGAGCGAAATTGGACACTCATCCCAGTGCCATACAATGAATGTGCGCTAACCTAATTTCGCATTCTTTGGTTGGATAATCATCGACGAAATTTACCAGACTATCACCAGCTTGCCTCAGACGAGTTGGTTCCCAGACTCATCGGTGGTGCTCATAGACGACGACGGCGTATCGGGCTTCCCTCACCCAACGATCCTATCCAGATATAGATTTGTCTCACCATCTGGCCGGCGAACCTCCGAGCCACATGAATTCGATTCAAGAAAACCTCGCTGGCTGCCCATTGATCAGTAGTGATTGCGGCAGAGCTGTTGGCCTGGTATCTGGACCAGGTGCTACGCCTGCTTTCCGTTGCATTTCTACACACACTGCTCTCCATGCCAACTCTCGACCTTCTCCGGCGGTTTATATTCCTCGTTGAAACCGTGTGCGCGCTGGACACATTACCGAGGAATGATTGGTTGCGGGTATTATTTTACCATGGTCCACGGCGGAAGAAACATGGTACGTCTCCTGTTCGCGAGTCAGACGCGAAATGATGACAAGGAATACTGGTCCTGAACGTTCTTTGGTTCAAAGAGTGCTCGAACGCAAGTCCAGTTGACCGACGGACAACTTCGGATACATAACTGCCATTCAGCTGAAGCGTCGGAAATACGGACCCCATAAAACGACACTCTGAGTGTTATGGCCGCGGTTATAGACTTTCCATCGAGGCCGGTTGGATTTGCTCGGCGCCATTTGTGTCAGTCGCGTGCGAAATGTCGCGGACATAAACTTGTAATTTCAATATCCGGGTTGGACTTGCTTTGTGGCTCCTCCAGTAATCGAAGATCCCATGTTGACCCGCCTGCTGACACGAAAGAACTACGTAAGCGGATCAATAGTACCACCATACTTCACTTTACCGACTCGTCAGGTTGTGCTCTAGGCGTGATATGGGCTTTCGGAATATGCGTATATCATATCGTTAGCAATGGAAGTTAACGAGTACCTCAAAAGGCTCGCAACTGACAGTCGTATTGAAGGAGTTCTATCCGCCATTCGGCTCAAGGACCATGCAAACATCGTAGAAGAAATCTAACCTTCATGAGGCGGTGCATTCTTCATGGTATCCCACCGCTGACACGAAAGAAATGCGTAAGCGGAGCAATGGCAACGCCTTGTTGCTATATGCAGTGTACCGCATGAGAAGATCATCGCCGAAAACGTTTCAGGAAAGGTCACTTGGACGTTCTTCCGATGATCTTAGATTGTACTCCATCCGTCAGGCGTGCAATAGCTTGAGAAAGGAAACTGAAAACAGCCTCCGCCTGAATGCGAGGGTTTAAATTCGCTCATGGCCCGCAGGTTTTCATCAGATTCCTCACACATTCACGATGCAACTTCAATTTTTTGCACTACCAGACTGCATCCCGGGTGTTGCATATACCATCGCAGGCATTGCCGCTGCTACAATTATCATTGCCAAACTGTCCAAAGATCGCAACGTATGTGAATGACGCGATATCTCATTCTGCTCCCGCCCCTAACCGGTTATCGCCAGCTGGATGCGATCCCGACCGTTGGGTCGAGCAGCTGGCTGGGATCGTGGTTGGCTGGTTTCAAGTTCAATCTGAATGCTTTAGAGCTCATCCAAGATGGGTATGAGAAAGTAAATGAATTCCCATTTTCTCTGAACAACTAATTCACGCTGTTCACAGTACAAATCTGCGCCGTTCAAGGTAGCGGATCGCTATCAATGGATTGTGGTTGTAAGTGATCGCAAACACGTGGATGAGCTACGAAAGGTTCCCGAGGACGTATTGTCGTTCCAAGCCGCAGTGAACGTGGTGAGCAACAAAATTCCTCGCCGCAGAACGAACCCTTATTGATATCAACAGATGTCAAAAACCAAGTACACTATGGGACCGGCTCTGCTTCGCAGCTCGTACCACTCCGAAATCATCCGCTCTCGTCTTACTCGTAGTCTCGGCGGCTTGTATCCTGAAGTCAAAGATGAGCTTTCCGTGTCCTTCGATGAAGCTTTAGACCTCAGGGACACTGGTGAGTTGTTCAAATGCTCTATCGCGCATTATTTGTTGAAATTCTAAAATCAGAGTGGAAAGCCGTACAAGCCCTTAGCGTCATTCAAAATGTCGTGTGCAGGACAAGTAACAGAGTGTTCGTTGGCTTTCCATTATGTATGCAAACATTCGTTTTATATCCGCGTACATTCCCGTGCTCAGTTCCCTTTACAGGTCGAGACCCTGACTGGTTAAATATCAATCTGCGGTACACACATGATATCATAAAGGTAGCGAGAGCACTTCGGCGTTTTCCTCATTTTCTAGCACCGTAGGTCTCTGAGCGATTCTCGCATGAAAATCTCACAATACTTTACAGTTTGGTTGCCCCTTTCACGACCGATGTAGAGGACACCAGGAAACGTGCTACGAAGCTCCTTGCTCCCGTAATCGAACAGCGACTGAAGCTTCAGGAGGAACATGGAAATGACTGGCCCGGAAAACCGGTCTGTCATGTCTTCCTGAGCCTGAATGTGCGCTGACCCCTGCTTGGCAGAACGATGTACTGTCATGGATGTTGGACGAAGCGCCTGAGGGTCCTGAACGTACAACCAGGGTCTGGACGACCCGCGTCTTAGCCATCAACTTTGCTGCCATTCACGTAGGTCTCCCTATGTTCTGTGTTCCTTGGTTTACTGACACATGCACTAGACGTCCTCACTCGTACGTTACTGTTTCATGAACCAAGCGTGCACCTGACACTGTCGTGCTTGTGCTCTAGAGTTTTTATCAAGCGCTTGCTTTCCTGGCAGAAAATCCTGAATACATACAACCTCTTCGTGAAGAGGTGGAATCCATTGTAGGAGAGGAAGGATGGTCAAAGGCTTCTTTGGGGAAGATGCGCAAGATCGATAGTTTTTTGAGGGAGAGTCAACGTTTAACCGGAATCGCCGCCGGTAAGTTATTCCATCCCTTTGCGGAAGGTAGACTTTATAACGCTATCACTGGCTCAGTGAGCCTGACGCGGAAGGCTGTCAGAGACTTCACCTTCTCCGACGGGACGATCATACCCAGGGGAACGTTCGTCACTGTGCCTGCTCGCTGTCTACACCACGAAAATGAAATTTATGCCAACGCACACACATTCGATCCCTTCCGATTTTCTGACATGCGTGAGGTGGAGGGCGAAGGTACCAAACACCAGTTCGTTTCGACGAGCTCTGATTATTTAGCGTTTGGGCATGGTAGACATGCCTGGTACGAACGCCCTCAATTCTCTACCATTGCTTCACTCATCTCACATACATTTTGTCAGCCCTGGTCGATTCTTTGCCAGCAGCGAGCTTAAATCCATGTTAGCTCATGTCGTCGTGTCGTACGATGTCAAGCTGGAAGGTGAGAAGAAGCCAGAGGAACGGCGCAACGGCCTTTCTTTGACTCTCGACCCCGCCGGAAAGATCATGTTCAGAAGAAGAGCCAATTGAGCTACTGGCAATGACCGCAAGATTCTTTTTATTTTTCTTTCGCTTCTGAAAGTTTTATGGTCGTTGCAGGTCTAATGGGAGCGCGGCTCGGGTGGAGGCGCAGCGAAGGACGTGGTGTTCAACGATACCATCGACAATCGTATGCATGTATGTAGTGGCTCAGAATGATGACCGTTTGTACAGAGTGACAAAGTGCGAGCTGCATGGCTGATTTGATGGCAGGATTTATATAATATGAACTTCCGCCATTCCAAGTCATTCGCGTGGTCAGGGAATATTCTGCTAGCTTGCCCACCGACGGGCGCATGACATGAGCTCGAAAAGTCCGCACTCGTGGCCTATATATACTGGGTACCTTACCGCCTTGAATACTGCTTTGGGGACACGGCTGGATCCCTGACCCACACCTCGACTGAATTGCGCGAGCAATAAAACCTCCCCCACCCGTTGTTATTCACTACAACACGTCGTGAGGTGTCGATCAAGCCGCGAAATGTGGCACCTTTGCTATCCTATATTGCACGAACAAGATCAGGCTCTGGACGTCACACAATCAGACAAGACGCACTGAGCCCACGTTCATTCGAATTATCCGTGAAGTCGTCTTGTCATGGTTCCGTCTGCGCCGACGTCACGGGTGAGCACCATCTCTACGTGAATGAGGACAGAACGCACCCTTGGGTAGTCGATTCGTTGCTCATGACCACGACACACCCTGGATGCTCCGAGTCACCCAGGCGGACGAATCCGATACAGTGCCGATAACGAAAGTAGTCTTTTGATGGCCCATAAGCAAACATTTTCCGAGCTCTTAATAATCGTGCAATCTTGTTGGAGGTCGCTTCGTGGAAACAGTCTGGATCAGGGTACAGGTCTCCGTAAAAGACACAGCTGAAAAGGCCACATGAGATGTAGATCGACATTTCGACGCGGGCACGCTTACGGAAATCCCTCGCATCGTAACAGGATGAGGGCGTATGCGTGAACTTTGAAGTTTATGCCCACCTAAGAAACGTCAATTAGATGACCAGGAACATTCGGAAGCGCCAGAGAACAAACCCAGCTCTCCAAGGTTTGACCGATTTGCTGAATTACCCTTTAGTGGATGTGTGAAATGAGACAAGAATGTGCAGCTGCTCACAGTGCTACCGGTCAATTGGCATTGGCTCAATCATGGAGATAAAGATACCTGTTACTCACTCGTGATTGTCCACAAACGTAACAGCATCCCCTGGCCGAAGTATGACAAGGGAATTGTCGAGGATCCGTCGGAGGTCATAAGAGGAGCCTAACTTGCTGGCTCGGTGAAAGTTCCAGTGAAGTGGTACATCGAAGAACGCGAACTGTGATCGCAATTTAGTCTCCCCGCGGAGGTAAGCCCGACAAATGTTGCACCTGTCCTTGAAGCGCCCGAATGTAAGGCAGAATCTTATACACGCTGTCTTCCACTATCATGTAATCGGATCGTATGCGGAAGGAAACGATACTGACTCCGCGGACCAATATTCTCCTACGACAAATAGCCGATCCCTGTTCCGGTTACCGCGAACCCTTTGGATCTAGAATAACCAGGCGTATGAGAGCGTGAAACCATTGGACTTGCGTATGATTCTCACAAACTCGAGGAGAAAACCTCGATCTATATGCTTGATGGCGTCCAACCTAAATCCACTCCCGCCCGTTACCTAGTATGCGGCCTCAGAAAAGATGCGAGAAGGGTATCAATGCAGCTACATACATCAAGAATCCACGAACCCCACGCGTGTAGGTCACCACGCACAGCAGGATGCCGAAAATCGATCTAGACGTTATTGTGGTTGTTAGATGGCCACTCGTGGAAACCCATTGACATACGAACATCAGTTCCGAGAAGATAATCATAGTTCCCAAGCTCAGTGTCCACCCGGTTCGACCAACCTTTATGACGCACGCTCGATATGCGATAGACACCATTGGTCTGAGATAGATCATCCCAATCGAGTCCTGCTATAGCTGAGAGTGTCAAGGTAGGACTTTCGTGGCTAAACTAACCTGTAAAGTGATCATGAGTCCACTTCATTGTGCTATACTACGATAAGGATGTGAGTATGTTTTGAGTTGATATATTTGTCGGGTAAACCTTGTCTTGCCGTCCAGGGAAGTCGAACGCTGTCCAACCCTACAAGAGCTAAAGCGAAACGCCTACAAAAAAAAACATCCACGCACTCTGATTTGATGCTCCCTTTCCAGAACACGGTTTCTGTTTTCGGGATCCACACGCACGGCAGAGAACGTTTCTGTCCTATCAGCCCCGAGTTTATGCTGCCGTGCATCGAGGTAAGAGCCGGCTCAACACAAAAGGGCAGAGAATCACATTCAGTATAGCATCTATGATAACGCCAATTTTGTTTCGACGCGCTGCAGAGCAAGCTTTGAGGAGCTCCTCCCGGGTACCCCACCTGGTTGGAATGCTCCCCTTCTGGTTGAACTCTCCTAAGTCCCACTAGGGGGCGCAGTGAAATAGATGAGGCGGAACATAGGTATAGGTTGAAGTTAGACGTACCAAGTCATAAGCGTCATACCCTTGACCTCGCTGTTACACCGTCAGGAACAGAAGCACAAATCACGAACAAATCAAGACCTTGCCATTCATTGCTTTGTTCGGCGGGGGTAGCCAAGCTTGTGTGAACCCAAGCTCTGCAAGACGAGGCAGCTCGGTTTCGAAATGCTTCCACCAGCTCATGTAGGGATGTTGTGCCTCCCATGTGAAGAACTGGATCTGGACTGCTATTATGCACTGAACTGAATGACCCTCGAATGCACCAGACTGACCATTACTGGGTTTTGAGAGCGCTCGTCGGGGCTCAGTCGCATTTGGGGCAGCGCAGGATCGACGAAGTTAAGCCATAGACGTTCATACCACGATGCAATGGTTGCGATCATGTGCGTTGGTGTTAAACCCCTGAATGTCTCCCAGGGGGTAAGCGTGGGATATATTTCGAACTCCGCTTGGTACTTTAACGTTCGATGAGAGACCCAAGCTATTTCTTACCGTTTACCTGGCCACCCCACACACGCCTTTGTTGTTGGGTATGCATTCCGCATATCGATAGAACACGGGAACCGTGACGCTACGTAGGTCGGCCTATAGGAAAATGGCCATTGTAATCGCTCTGATCACGCATCTTCACGTCGAGAAGAGTTTCATGACTTGGCAATATACATACCATATCGTATACTCATACTCATACTACATATCGATCGTAAATCTGATCTGAGATTACTCTAATTACCCTTTACTCGCCCTTCCTAATCGCCGGGGAACAACATCCGTCTCCTTCATGGGTGAAAGTCGTGTTGGTATGCCCAACTCTTCCCCATTCTAGTACGATTATAGTGTTAGCATCATTCTATGGCGAACGGGGACAAGAATATGAATACCTGTCCTAGTAAACCCCAGTCGAACGTTGTTGGTTGAGAAGCACCAAATAGATTTATCTTCCGCTTTTTCTTTTTTGGTGCCACATCCTCCGTCTCTACCGCAGCGTCTTCTGAATCTTCCTTGGGTTGCGTTGCTTTGGTCTTGGACTTCTTCGGAGGATCTGGCGAAGTATGTTTCTTAGAGTTCGCCTTGGCCTTGCTCTTCGAATGTGTGTCGTCCGCGTCGCTCGGAAAAGTTTTCTTCGGCTTACTAGCCTTGGGCTTCGTTGTTGTTTCTGCATCTTTTGCGGTATCCTTTGCCTTCCCCTTCTTATGCTTTTGTACCTCTCCCATTTCGATATCGCTTCCGCCACCGTCGTCTTGTACTGCCTTTTGTTTGCCCTTCGCCTTTGTATCTTGCTCGGGCGCAGCCGACGAAACAGGAGGATTGTCGAGAATCTCGATATCACTATCCTGAAGTTCAGGAATAGGATCAGGTTTCTTCATAGACCTTGGCTTTGGTCGCGGTTTAGCAGGAGCGTCAGCAGGTCTACTGGAAGAAGTTTTCGACGTGGACGCAGGTTTGCTCGACTTGCCTTTGACTTGAGTCGGTAGAGTCGACGTGGAGGGCGAGGAAAGAGCTGCCTCCAGCTCTCCGTCTGATTGTGCTGGTTCAGGCTGCGGTGGCGGCTTCTTATTCGATGACTGATGTTATCCAATATATGAGTGGGACAGGCGGAAGAAAGGCGAACGAACGTTAACTTACATTGGGTTTGGAAGCAGGGGATAATTGCGCTTCAAGTTCGACGATTCTTTGCTCCAACTCAGTAAGCCGTACCTGTGCATTAGTTAGCCGGGTCTCTGCGCCCTGTCTTGCCACTGATTGCACTTCGGCTTCCTCCTGTAATGCGATTATCCGAACTAACTCAGCGGGACGCAAACATGGTGCCCTACCTTCCATTCTCCCAGATATTGCTTGAGCTTTTCAACTCGGTCTTTCTGCTTCTGAAACTTTGCTTCGAGCGCCTCAGTTTGACCGGCATCCGTCTCCAATTCGCTGATACGTCTCCTCGCATCACTGAGCTCAAGCTCAAGCCCAGCCTTCTTCTTTCTTTCTTCCTCAGCGTCGGCATCCTCGCCCTTCTTCAAGTTTTGCCAGTTCGTAAGTTGCGTGCGAAGTTGGGTAGCCTCGTCCTGAGCAAGCTCAAGTGAGCGCTTGAGTGAGGTAACTTGAGCGTCCAGAGCATCTCGCTCTATGGTGAGACGAGCGAGCTTGGAGGCCGTCGCGGTAGACGTCGCCGATGCATCTGCATGAGCCTCTCGAAGGCGTCGCAAATCGTCCTAGAGACATGGTGGGAAGCTCATGACAACATCCGGAGAGATACGGTAGCGATGATCGTACCTCGACTTTTTCACGTTGTCTATGCGCAGCCTGTATTTCCCCCGTTTTCGCTTTTACCTCGTCAGCTAGGGCTACAGAGCGCGCCTTTAGCTCTTGTGCGGACTTTTCATAGTGAACTCTTATTTCTGTCGCTTCGTCTCGGAGCTCCTCGATGTGATCAATCTGTGCCTCGAGTTCTGACTCCCGCGCCTGGAACATCGTGATTTTGTAGTCCCTTTGTAACCGCTTGACTTGCTCCTTTCTTGCCGCGTCCTGCATCTTGAGCACAGCAACACGCTCATCGTGCAAAGCACATGCGACGCGGAACTGTTGAATCCGATGGCACGCCTGCATCGTGTCACATCCCTCAGCCCAAGTCCTCCTCTCGTCCATCCATTTTTGGCGTTCACTCGTCCATGTCTTGCGGTCCGCCTCCCAGGACTTGCGCTCAGTGTTGAGCGTCGTGATATCAGTAGCGGACTTGGAGAGGTCCTCGTTAAGCTTTTTGATGGTTTGCGTGAGGGAACGGTTCTTTTGGACGAGGTCATTGATGTGCCCAAGTTGTGACGCGACCATGGTTTCGTGGGGAGTGGTAGTTGAGCCAGTGGCGGTCGTGGAGGTAAGTATGGACGTCGTCGCTGTTGCAACTGGAGTAGAACGCGATGGTGTCGTGGCGCGTTTTCCGTGAGGAACCCCCGAGACCGGCCGACTTGGCTTGACTGGTGAACGCGTGATCATGTTGTAAAACGTCGAGCAAAGGATCACAGCAAAGGTGGAGGAAGCAAGGTGTACTATCTGACCTGGAACGTGTCAGTGGCTCGTTGGAAAGGTCGACGCGCCTTATGACGGGACCTGGTCAATAACTTGACCAGACAATCTCATCTACCTTGTCGCTGCAACACAAGGTGTGTTTGATTATGTAATACTCAATGAAGTATACAACCACCCAGAGAATGAGTGCTAAGTATGCCCCAGCACGGGTATTGGTTTATATAGCTCCTCTAGATACTGTATTTCTTCTTCAGACAACTCCACGTCGACTCCAGCTGCAACCAGTCATCAGGTTGTGGGACTCTCATCGTGGAGAACATACCAATGATGTCGTGGAGGTTAGTCAGACTAGTGGTGCCGACAATGGGAGCTGTAACGCCTACAATGCACCAGCTAGACAGGTTGAACGATACAATAAAAACCGAGACTGACCGTCTTTGGTGAGGATCCATGCGATCGCAACCTGCGCCATGCTCACACCCTTCTTTGTTGCTACTTCTTCCACACTGAATCATTGAAGTCAATACACGGTTCTACAGAAGCTAACAAAGGACACACCGATTAATAATCGATTCGTACGACGAAGCAGTTGCATAATCGCCAATCAACCTGGCATGGATCAGAAGTGAGACCTTCCGACTTGAAGTAATATCATTACCAGTCGTTTGACCTCGCTTGGTTTGTTGACCCAGCGGTCTAGTAAGTGCGCCACGGGCGAGTGGAGACCATGGGATCGAGCCAACACCAAACATTTTGAGGGTCGGAAACATCTCACGCTCTTCTTCACGGTACAGGAGACTGTAGTGGTTCTGCATCGAGATGAAAGGCGTAAGCTTATTCGTAATCGCGTAGTCTGTTGTAACGCTGATCAGTGACTCTTTTGAATCCATATATGTCCTTTAGTCCTCACTTTGCATGGCCTGGACTATGAACCGAGTGTGAACGTCGGCGCACGTTACGTAGTGACATAGTGAAATGCTTACATTGGTATGCCCAACAAGAACTCATTCCGATGTAGCGGACATAGCCTGCTTTGACGACGTCATGAAGGGCTTGCATCTGGGTCAATTGGAACCATCATCTCACGAACGTTTGCAGAGTACTTACAGTCTCCTCAATCGGCGTCTCCTTGTCAAATCTATGGCCTGGGAGGTTATTGATGAGTAGCAATTTCCGCGTCTACTAAACACTCACATTGAAGGACGTCGATATAATCAAGCTGAAGTCGTTCCAGACTCTTCTTTACACTCGCGAATATGTGTTTGCGACTCAATCCATGCTGGTTCGCGTAACCATTCTGATCAGGATCCTTTCGGCCGACAAATTGACCGGTGTTATATGTGCGGCCTACGACGCTGTAGACCTGCAGAGACTCGAATCGTGGTTCTACTCGGTCGTTGGATACAGCCCACCTTTGTCATCACGACGATTTCATCACGAGGTAGGTTGAGTCGTTTGATCGCCCTTCCGAGAATGACTTCCGAGTAGCCATTCGAATATGTCTAGGACAGCTCAGGTGCGTGCGACAATACATAAGAGACACTGAACTCACATCAGCGGTATCAAATGTTTGAATCCCAGCTTCGTATCTGTGCAATTCCAAACTCAATCGCACGACGAAGGATATCGATCTGACACTTACGCTGTCTTGATGTGCTCAACAGCTTCCTCCTCGCCCAGCACCCACTCTTGCCATCCCTTATCACCATACTGCATGGTCCCGAGGATGATCACTGAGACCTTGAGGCCTGAATTTCCAAGCCTCACTGATGTTCGCCGGATGTTATTTAATGTATGCCCAGCTATGAATTCAGTCGACTCACCATACGGAATTTTCTTAGTGGACGACATCGCTGATGATAGTAGCCTTAGATCAAGCCGTGGCCATCTCGCGTGATCAAGTTCTCACTGTCCTATTGATACCATCTTTCCTGACCCGGCGGGTGTCAGGCGAACCCGGTGGTAGACATCATCCACGGTTCAGGTTCTGGCTAGTCGAATGAAAGTACTATGAGACTCTGATTCTCGTGTGAAAAGGACAACAACGTGGAGAGTGTGGCATGTATCCAGCGGAGGAGGGAGACTCGGCACATCTAGCACCCCGCTACTTTCATCGACTCGCGATCGCAGGCTGATGGCACCACCGACGAGGCTGAGACCCCATCTCAACGACCTTTTGCAAAAGAACCTGGAACTCGAGCACGTCGTCGCCGACCTGCGGCACCAGCTCACACAGTCCTCCGCGAAATGGGCCGACGAACGAAAGACGTTAGCAGTAGGATGCGACGCCCTCATGGCATCCTTTGCGAAATTTCGCGCACGGCTCGACGTCCGACCCTCGGATTTTGGCGACTCAGAGGGAGAGGTCGAACAAAACCTGGATGCGGACAGGCAAAGCGAAGAAACCGGCGAGGTGGATGGTGGGATGGTTGAAACTCAAGCCGAGAGAGATCGGGCATCGTTGGCAACAGAAGATCTTCATGAGAGGTGTCGTACGTTGGCTGCAGAACTTCGGATAAAGGAAGAAGAGTTGGAGGAGTCCCGGAGAAAACGTGAAGCAGCTGAGGTGCACGCAGTTTGGAGTTCTCATATTGGTGCTTCACACTGAACGACTCTTTCAGGAAGAACTACAACGTATTCAACGATCGCTAGACACACAGAGCGAACAACGAGCAGCCTTTGCCTCTTCCAAGGTGGATACCGGCAATGAAGTTTCCCCAGAGCGTACACCAGACGATGCATCTGCACGAGCTAATCTTTCTAAGACTCTGCCCGAGAACACGCAGGAAAAGCTTGACCGAGCGAACCAGGAAATAACTCGGCTTAAGCAGTTGCTGCAAGAATGGAAGAAATATGGGAGTGACTGGAAACGAGACGGTCAGCTAGCGCGGGTCCGGGCATCTGCGCTACATCGAAGAGAAGATGAGCTCAGTGCAAAGATCAAAGTAGCAGAAGAGACCAAGGCTCGACAAGACGTGGAGATCCAAAGGCTGGCCAGTGCGCTTGCAGACCAGATGGTTCGTATTCCATATTCTCTACAGCCTTGCTGTCATATCCATATCCTGTTTGCTAGGTAGCGGCAGAGCAACAACGTACTGCTTGTCAAGCGACTGAAAAACGGGTTCACGATCTTGAGGTCATGGTTGCACACCTCCGAGCTCAATTATCACCCGAGCAGCTTGCTTCCTTTGACTCTGCGCAAAACCAAGCTACACCAGAACCATCAGGCTCGACCCAGTTACAAAAAGAAATCAATCAAGCAACTCGGATTTCTAGCGATCCGCCATCAAGAGGCCCCGATGACGTGTCACCGACGGTAATCGTCATTTACCTGTGAATTCATGGATCGTGTCTTACCCTGGTAGCCTCCCGCACAAGCCCCCGCAGATACAAGCACCAACACACGTAGCGAAATGATCATGTTGAAAATCCCATATCGTGGTGTAAGTATCACTTGGACGTCTGATTCCTGGTTTATCCGTCTCACAAAGCGAACAAGACCACCAGGAAATCATCCACGGAAAATGAGGAGCCTCAAACCGAGCAACGAGATGTAAGCAGACACATATTCCTACACACCTCTTGTTACCGACACGAAAGATAGGTCGCGGTGGCTCCTTCGCAGCAAGCTCCTGTCAATCAAACCATCCGTATCAGTCCGGCGTCAGAGAGAAGCAATAACCCACCGAATTTCAACGCTACCGATTTCGAAATCTGCATTCATACGTGCAACGCGTTTCCGTGTCGAAATGATTCTCAATCTTTTCTGTGGCCACGCAAGCAGCCTTCTCTACCGCGCCACGTTCTTTCGACGAAGAAACACCATCTTTGTTCGCCTCTTTGTCCGGGTTATCGGCTTTTGAACATGCCGCTTGCAGACGCCGTGAAAGAATCTCGGAAAGCCAAGTGTCGCCCACCAACGGAAGCGGAACTCGCCTTGGCCATAGAGGAGGCCAGCAAGGTGCCTCTTAGTCGGCGAGCAGGTGAGAAGGGGACCAGGGTTGAGGGGGCAGCTGGGAGCGAAGGTTCAGGAGAGCTCGAGGGAGACAGCGAACCTGAAGGAAGGTCAACACGGGAGGAGGAGACCCAGGAAAGGGAAGGGGAGTGGTCACCCCGAATGGGTATTCTTTCGGTGAAGCTGGGAAAGCGCCCGCGGACACGGACAACAGATGGCGAGGAGCGCGCTAGGAAACTAAGGCCACGGTTGACCATGGCTGCAAAACCATAATGTCATGGCTGCAGTGCTTTTGAATTGGGCGTAGTCGATGAGAGGAATGTATGTACTAGAAAACGAGTAATAATTTAATAGTAGAAAACCAAGTGTCTTTGTAACAACATGTAAAACAACACCTCAGAAAATACATGGTATCCATACATTGATACTTTTTTATGGGCCATGTGCATGAAGTGCAATGAACCCCTCATCTGGCCTTCCGGCGCGTCTCCGAATATCTGGGGACATGTTGCCCATTCCACCCACGCGAGGGTCACCATAGAAATGGTTTGGAGGAATTGCATTGAATACTGGTGGTCCAGGTTGATGCTGTGGGTGACGAGGAGACCCGTAGGCATAGTTGGGTTGAATTACAGATGCAGAAGGATTTCGAGCGATGCGAGGAGACTCGTGGCGGAAGTCCGGTGGCTGCATCGAACCCGGACGTGCGGGAGTCTGGTCAGGCTCCTCTTGGGGACGATGTTGTTTCAGCACTTCGAGGAGCGGGGTTGGGTCGTAGTAGAGATCCGTCCCAAAGTCAACATGGAATCTGGCAAGCGTCAGACACCTGTATGTGTTGCAGTGGTCCTACTGACTGTTGTGTCCCCACGTCCCATTGTGGGCCTCTTCGTGCACGGGCACTGGCCAACAGTGAATTCCAGTCAGAGGCAGCTTCCTACAGTACGAAATTAGTACCACGTCTTGCATATTTTGGGGATGAACCAACGATTGATTGCGCCAAGGCGCCTGATGGTGGATCGTTGTTATGTTGGTAGCGTACGCGTGGCCGCTGCTTCGAAGACTTGACCGGGTGTTCTTTGCGGACGAGATTCTCGACCGACAGACTAAATTTGAGACCTATACGCTGAGCACCATGTCGCGGAACCTTGGTGACCACAGTTTTGGCTGGTTTTCCCCGAGCCATCGACTAATCGAATGTCGATGGAAGAACTGGTTGACTGAACAGCCTCATCGGATATGGCAGTCATCCCCCTTTGGTCCAAACTCTCATATTGGTCTGGAACGAAGAACACGGGCGCGCATGAATCAGTGCCAACTCTGAGAATAACCAGGTCAATTACGTGGTTACGGTCTCAGCTGAACGAAGACCAAGTTCGGTCTGCTCATCCCCACACGATCATGGCCACCCCACGACCGCACACCCTCTCCAGACACACACTCCGCCAGCTCAAGTTCATCATCCCTGGCGCAGCTGTTACGTTTCTTCTCAACACCCATCGCATCCTCATTGCTTTACTTTCCACGCCCAGTGCTAGCCCAGGTGACTGGTCGAGGTAGGTTCTCCTGCTCATGCAGTCTGCTCTGATTAACCAGGAACAGAACCATCGCACTCCTTGCATCATCTCTTGGCGGGCTCGTAGTCCTCTTGTTTCTCTATGTTTTGCTCGTGCACTGGGTCCGGGGGGTCGAGCCCGACGTAAGCCCTCATAGCTACTCACCCTGTCATCTCTCAGACTCTTTTCAAGTACCGCTCATGGAGGAAGTCCGGCGTCCTTTCGCGTGTAATCCCAGCTCTGACCGCCGCCATCGTCGCTGGCTGGTCATTACTTTCCATCACTCTTGGGAAATGGTCAAGCCTAGGATATTTGAAGGGCACCATCGGAGGTATTGGTATTGTACTGTACTCTTCCGTCAAGCACTTACCGAATTCGTATACAGCATCGGGATTGTATGCCCTCGCCTTTGGTTTCATGGGCCTGTTACCCGTCCCGATCCGTCGGTCATAACTGTGACAGACCCAGCAACCCGCTCAACGGACCAGGTTTATCTACATGTTCTACACCTCCTGGAATGCAAGCACGCGATTGTTCATGTTCTGGTGTATCTATTACATCTATACGGTTGTTCTTGGTATCGCTCCGCAGTGTGTTATCATGTTTACCAATTCAATCGATGTCAGTATTGCTGCCAATTGACACGATTCCTTGTTACAGTGGTCCCTCCGCGGGTCGATGAATCAGCCTATCTGAAACCGCGGTTGCGATTCGCCACCGATTATGACAATAAATATCCCTATATTTGTTGGTTTGTCAGTTAGATCATTCAGCTTGTCCGTTTCCCGGGGCACACGTCACACCGTGAGCATCCCGGTTCAGACCAACGTATTGATCGCCGGAAGTGACTGATTGAAAGATTCCAGTGCATGTCACCCTGGCTGGCAGGCGGAACTCTTGGGGACCATAGCTGGCCTCTGATTCCCCTCACACAGTCCCTTTCATATTTCCTCCACAAGTATCGAAACTGATACTCTTATCTCACGTCCTGTCATACGGCTCACTCACTCCTAACTTTCTCTGTGAAGGCTCTAAAGTGGAAATCCTCCTTGAACCTTTGGATTGCAAACTTCGAGTCTGTAAAAGGATGTCCTGAAAGTGGTCCAGGTGAGGGAGAGATCTGAAGCTGCACTCCGACTCTGCACCCACCATGAGAGTATATACTCGTTTGTTCCTTAGTTTTGTCAGTTCAAGCTATCAGCTTGTTGACTGCGACACGTTACAGGTGCTAGTCCATCGTGGACCAGATCAAGCTCCTGTCAGTACTGTCCGGCTCCAAAGATTGCCGGTGCATGTCACTTCAGTGAGCAGGCAGAACATTCTTAAAGGACCACACAGCGGCCTTTGATGCGCTCACAACACGTCTCTTCCATCTTTCCTTGACAAACTATTAACTAACACTCGCATCTCCCGTCATGTCGTCCAATTCATTCACTCGTATCGTTCTCCGCGCACGCCCTGAAACAGACATCCTCCCCAACACCTTTGAATTTCAGACCGTGTCCAAGGATGTCCTGAAGGCTGGCGCTGGAGAGGTGGTCGTCCAAGTGACGTATCTCTCCCTCGACCCCGCTATGCGGTGGTGGCTCAGGGACACGCGTGGCTACCTGCCTCCTGTTAAGATCGGCGAGGTGATGCGTTCAAGCGGCCTGGGTATCGTCATAGACGCCGGGGAGGGGAGCGGTTTCTCCAAAGGGGACATAGTGTGCGGCTTAGTCGGTACGTGTGGTGCATCGTTCACTTCTATCCGCAATTCCTGACTTGGATCGCTCAGGTTGGACTGAATTTGCCGTTTTGAGTGGCGCAGAGTTGCAAAAGATAACGTAAATTCCGAGGACTTCCCCTGTAAACCTTGTGATTGACATGTTCAAGTCCCCCTCCAGGCACCACCGCGCTGGACTTTTTGAACACCCTCGGCATGAATGGTAAGATGAATCGTCAATCGTGACCCCGTTTTATTTGATTGATGTGTTAACGTCAGGCTTGACTGCCTACTTCGTGAGTGGCGCGCCGAGTATCGTTCATTTAGGTAGTGATCTACAATGATTACAACAGGGTCTCAATGACATCGGGAGACCCAAGGCCGGCGAAACACTCGTGGTGTCTGGTGCCGCAGGCGCAGTCGGATCCCTCGTCTGCCAGCTCGGAAAACGTGCCGGTGCAAAAGTTGTGGCGATCGCCGGGAGCGACGATAAATGTGCCTGGCTTAAAAACGAGATCGGCGTGGATGCTGCCCTGAACTACAAGAGCAGCACGTTTGAGGAGGATTTCAAGAACGCCGTCGGATATCTCGATATCTTCTTTGATAACGTCGGTGGGGAGATTTTAGATCTGGCTTTGAAACATTTGAACCAGGGTGCGAGGATAGCGTTCTGCGGTTCGTGCTGTTTCTGTGTGTACATTTTACTTGGGGTTTTCTGACGATGTCGGTCTAGGAGGTATCTCTTCCTACAGTAGGTTACCCAAGTTGACTTCTCTTGGCGACTACACACTTATTTGTCGTTCAGACTCACCAACAGCTCGTGGGCTTGAGAACTATCTGAACCTCATCCTTCAGCGAGCCAAGATTCAAGGCTTTCTCGTGTGCGCCTCCTTGTCTACCACTCAATTTATACGGCTCACCTTGCACAGGTTCGATTATGCCGCGCAGTTTCCCAAAGCCATCGCTGATCTAGGTGCCGGAGTTGCCGACGGCACCATCAAGCGAAAGTTTCATGTCGTCGAGGGGCTGGAGAACGCGCCAAAGGCACTGCCTATGCTATTTTCCGGAGAGAACAAAGGAAAACTGTAAGTCCCCCTTTCATTGTAGAGCTTCTGGAACCTACAACGCACATCGATAGAGTCGTCCATGTCTCCGGCGAAAGACTCTAAGCAGTCAAAATAGCATGGTCGTTTGGTCTTTAACTTTCCACCCTGAAGGACATATAGTCGATAATATACGGTATTTCGACAACCGGGTACCCAGAACAAGAAATGTGCTTATATATGTAAAGTAACTCATGAAATTCGTACGGTCCAGCACCGAGGTCATTCACCAGTCACCCCTTCCAATGAGAAGCAAAATCTTCGTACGAGAGCGATCAGATTTCCACTAACACCTTCGCAGCCGATGACTAAACGTCTCTGGTGCTGCCTTGCTTCGCGTCGAATGACCTTGAAGAGGTCGTGTCTTCGTGTGGTCCGAGCGCTGAGAGATAATCCGATGGGACAAGACAATTATCTTCGTGGTACGCCTTGCGTGCCCTGAGGAACGCAACGTGCTGTGGGGTTACAGCTGTCGAACCGACAGGGATTCACAGTCAGCTTCTTGCTTGCACCTCTGGACGAGAACGCGAAGTATGTACGTACTTCGGGAGGAAGAGCCGAGGAACGTGTCATAAATGAAGAAGGCGAGCAGCGTGGCCGGGATATTCGTGAGTGCGGAGATCGCAGAGTATGGGCCGCCTGCAGCTTGAGGACCCCAGATTGTCAGAGCCATGAAACGTCCGCCGAGGTCACGTGCCGTGTTTGCGGCAACTAGAAGCGATGATCAATAAATGGTGACGGTGAATGGCGAAGAAAGATACGCACTCGCAGTTGGGGCATATCCCCATATAGCCATGCCACTTCAAGAAGGTATCTCAGACAATAGGTGGAAGCACAGATTAGAAAAGATGCGTACTATGTAAAACCAATGACCCAAGGCGCCGCTGCGGGCGGTATCATGTGGTTAGTTGGATCAAGACACGCGCTTATGGCGAGGCCAAGAACAACGTCCTTTGCATACTCTGTCAAACGACTGATACGGAAGGAGATGAAACGCTTACTGTCATAAACTCATTAAGGAGAACTCGGTGCAAGTTCGTCCCAGGCAATACGTAGAGGGCAAATATACCTCCCGGTCCATCAGGACTGAACATTATGGTGTCATAGAGGCTTTTCTCAACGAGGACACCTTCTGCAGTCTAAGGAAGGCCAAGTCTGTCTTCCTTTCTGTGAGGCCGATGGAGAGAAAGAACATACCTCGATAAAGTCTTTCCATTGCACATACACGACAAGGCACGCCAGATAAGCGCCAAATATCTGTGCTAGTATGTACCTGGGTTCAGCGTCAGTATTGCCTGATGGAGAAGACCGAAAAAAAAACGTACGTGGCAGCTTTTCGCACAGGAAACCCTTTGAACACGACGAAAGAAATGGTGACACTAGGACTGAAATGAGCAGCAGAAGCTGCGCCACAGATCGTAATTGCAAGCACGATTCCGATGGAATAAGCGACGCCGATGGTGAATAGGGCTAAACGCCAAGGTCAAGACCGATGCCAATACTATCAATTCGTCAACTGACAGCCGATTGGTTGAGACGTGAGATTCCCGACAATGAAAGCAGCTGTAGGTCCGACACCTGTAGTGCGGCTGTTAGAGGCGATATACTCCTCGGAACGAAGGAAATCGGCCAACCAGCATAAACATATAAAAATACACCAATCTGCATGCCGCCAACTCGTTAGTTGCGCTTGAAGGAGGACAGAAATATGATACCATTTCAGCAACCAGTTCAGTAAATGAATGGATTCTGGTGTACTTGACCCTCTCCCAGTGAACCATGTATCGTGGTGGGGAGGAAACATCGCGCAGGCGAACGGTTGGATAGGACATGGCAACGGAGAATATGCGGTATGTATGCCTGCCGGGGTTCTACGAATCCTTTTAAGTGCCCTGCCCAGTAGCCTGAGAATATCATCAGACATGACATCAATCTCCCCCCTGGCATATACTTGGCGAAATGCATGCGTATTAGTACATGGCCTGTTCCTATTCTTGCTCTCTCCATTTCGAAACAGTAACCGCCAGTTTGAACGACGGAACACGTTGCACACCTAAGGGCAATATGTAGTCCTCGGCCACCTCTTGGCTCCACGGAAGACCGAGGTATAGGATAAATTAGCGTCACTAGGTCTCAAAAGGGAGATCTATTACCGTCTGGCATGCAGTGCGCGCAGCTGGATATGATTGATAAGTCATATGATGGCCCCCATAGTACCCGGACGGGATCTACTGATGAGCCCTGATAGCAAGGGGCTCGCCACTGGGTACCCGGACCTGGCCGGGACCGTTGGCTGCGAGGAAGTTTCCCTGGGATTGGCGACATGCCAGTTTGATTCGCCTCCAGGTAATGTTTCACCGGAATATGTTGTTGCACAACCTCGGTGCTCGTCGAGGGTGTTTGGCTACCCCTTGGGATCTCGGGAAGTCACCGAGACTGCACATAGTAAGATGATGGGCCGCTTGGGAGGTGAGCATGTGCGGTGTATGCCACACAAAGCCCATATGTGTTACTGGTACTGATTCCAAGTGGTTATGATCCCGGTGGTGTTTGCGGGGAATTGGTACGCCGTCCGTGATGTGGTTAATCCCTTTGTCAAGGGCTTTTTAAGTAACGGGCCGCACGATTCTCTTTCACGCTTGCCTCATGCCCGGGCTGACGAATTCGACAGGGCTTCTAAACCTTGTGGGTAGAGATACTGAAAATCAAGCTCTATAAATCTTAGACGGTGGTCGCAACGACTTTGAGCAGGAACAACGAACACGCGCTGGGACCCCAGTGACCGCATTCAAACTCCGTGGTGGCGCGGTATTGTCCTTTGACGAACGGTGGGAAGGTGCGATCGGGTTGGCGTCCGTGGTGAACAGCGTCGGTGGCGGGCGTGTACAGACGTGCTCGCCGTCGTTGGGTGCGTTTGGGACGCAGCGAGGAGATGGGAGATGGTCTTTGGGGTCCTTGAGTGTGAGCGGTGTCTTGTTCCCGCGGTTGGGGGATGGCATGGAGTTGGATTGGGCTTCGAGACCTTGGTTAGTGAGCGACTTTTCGACTTGACTCACGGTCAAACGCCCGCTCGAAACATAAAATTGTTTCCCTTCATCTTCTCCTCGGTAGCTTGCAAAGGGTTTGTTTCTTTTCTTCCCTTCCAGGCCAGAACCCGCGCGAGTCCACGCCTTTTGATTCTCCTCCAAGCGGTACCAGTCGCGTCGTGCTTGCTATCTCTCGTCATTTTTGCTGTCTTTTGCTCTTGTTCCATTCATATCTTCTCTCCTTGATTTTTCCTTACTTTCTCTATCTTCACAATGGCAACCACCTCCCGTTCCAAGCCGCCCAGGAAGGGCATGGCAGACCCCAACACCCGGTATGTCTACTCCCGTATCGTCCCCACATATGTCTTCCCTCATCGCCTCTACTCCTTTCTTCCGATCTAGCCGTCCAGCATGGTCAGGTGCGAGGGCTTCTCCCACGTTTTCACCAGCCAACACCACTTCTCGCCTACCCAATGGTCCCCCCGCTCCTCCTCAGGGGGGTTTCCCCCCATTGTCTGCTCACGCCAATGGCACTCGTTCTCAAGATGCGCCTCAAGATCGTGTCCTCCACTCTCTAGCTGGTTTGACTGTGCGTCTTACGTATCCGATTGCGTCCCATGTCACGAGCCTACATCTTCCGTTCCGCACTAGGGCACAACCATCACCTTGTCAACAAAAACCGGTCAGCGTTACGAGGGTGTCGTCTCTTTCACTGGCCCAGAGGGCGACACGGCCGGCGTGACTTTGAAAGACATCAAGGAAATTTCGAAACCGGGCACTCCTCTCAAAGACTCTCTCTTCATCGCTTCCTCCAATATCGAGAACTGGCAGTCTGGGCCAGCCGATGCTAAACTTCCCAACGGTGACAGTGAGTCCTCAAATCCAAATTTACCTAGCTTCATTGCCCCGGGGCTCTTTCGCTTCCGTCTTTTCTGTATGCCGTTCTAACACTTGGTATCGGTACTGATGTGGCAATTTTCCGTGGTAGCATTTCGGACTGATTCCGACATCAGCAAGGGAAAGGCTTCTCGAGAACGCGAGCTACAGGCGTGGCAGCCATCAGACTCAGCAGCATCACCTCCTGTACCTACAACTCACCGTGATGGGGCCAGCGATGAAATCACATTCGGACCTGGGGCTAGTAATACCTCGTGGGACCAATTCGCTGCCAACGAACAGATGTTCGGTGTCACGACGTCATTTGACGAGGAGGTTTACACGACCAAGCTTGATAGGACGGCGGCAGACTTCAAAGAAAGGGAACGGAAGGCACAGCGCATCGCTAGTGAGATCATGGGGGTATGTCCGCCCACAAGAGGACATCCTACTGTATATCCAAGCGATGCTCACAAAATTTGTAGAGTGGCACCAACAATTCGCATATAGCCGAGGAGAGGAATCTGAATCTCGATGACAGTGGAGCCAACGAGGAGGACAAGTGCGCCTTCCAATTTTCGTCTTGCCCACGCATCCTTATCGCGCGACATAGATATGGTGCGGTTGTTCGTGGTTCAAATGCATATATCCCCCCCGGCGCGCGCAAACAACAACAACAGCCTAGTTCTGCTGGAGCCCCATCCGTCAACACCCCATCGCCGAAAACGGATGTCCCCAAGGTTTCCGTTAATGGTCCTGACGGAACGGCGGCAGCTCCAAAAGAAGTGCCTCCGGCTACAAAATCGACCTCTCCGGCGCCGTCGACGTCGTCAGCGAATAAGGTACGTAGCTACGTGCGAGCATTGAGAGATGGTTCAGTCTTGTTGATTTCCGTGATTCTATCGGTGTCTTTATAGCCGCCAGCAGATCCTCTCCCAGCGTTCCGTGACTTCGTGACAAATGAACGGCAGCGCTTGACCCAAAAGAAGCAAGCCCTAGTCAAAAGTGAGATGGATAAGCGCAAAGCTGAGCTACTCAAGTTCTCTCAGACATTCAAGGTCAGTGATTCATGTGCATTGTCTATTGCTTGTAATTTACACGGCATCCCCCAGCTCAATAAGCCCATTCCTGACGATCTGGTACCCATTTTGGCCAAGGACGAAGAAAAACAGCGGCAGATTCGTGAAAGAGCTAGTCAGGATGCGGGCTCAGCGATGGCACGAACTATTGGTGCTGTCGGAACACTAAATCCATCTCCAAGTGCTTCGCGTGTTCCGCAAATACCTGTCTCTGCTAAGGCTACAGCTGATGGGGCGCGGAAACCTATCGCGGTTGCTGCTGCCACAACCAAGCCATCGCCGCCGACTGCATTAGCGTCTACTTCCAAAGTAGCTCCGAAACAGTCGGAGGCTGGAAAGACGGGCGGCAAACCGACAATCAACATGTATATTCAACCCATACCCCCTTTCAAAGGGATCAAAACGAAGTCACCCAGCCCACAAGCCAATGGAAGCTCATCAACTACTACTACTGTACCGACCTCGCCAACTTCGACAAACCGGTTAAATGCAAATGCATCGTCCTTCCGACCGAATCCAAAAGCGAATGCTTTCACCCCCGTAATAGCGCATACATCGTTTATCTGTACCTACGTTGACCTATCTCGTGTTTCTCATAGTTACCTACTTCACCTATTCCCAGCACTACCTCGGCTTCTGCCTCGGCGTCTCCACATGTCAAGCCAGCTGAATCGGTGAGGTCGCCCATGCTGGTCGTGCGTTGCTAATACGGCTGTAGACACCTACCCCCAATCCCTTCTTTGGCACGAAAGCTGTCAAGAAGGCTGCGGTCCATGTCAAGGATGATTTCAATCCTTTCAAACACAACAAAGTTGCTGAAGCTAGCAATATCAGTATGGCGCATTTCTCACAATTTTGTACATTGCTCTTACTTCGATTTAGCTGCGATGTGGCCGTACAGTGGCAAACGATACGCGAATATGTTCCCCCCTGTTCCTCACCAACCACCTCAGCAATCGGCTCACATTGCGCCACCCGGACCGCCACCTGTCACCCATCACCCGTACGAAGAGGGAAGCGAACAACGGTTCATTTACGTTCCTTACTATCATGGACAGGTAAGAAAACTATTGCCTTTGAACCTATCATGGGAACCGATCTCTGTCTCAGCCTATCATGCCTGGCATGCCTCCCCCACCCCCCGGCGCTTTTGTATCGGCACCTTTTATGCAGCCGATGCCTTACCCCCCTACATTACCGCCCAATGCACAACGTAAGTAGTTGCTGATCTATTGTTGAGCGATAACCAAGCTATCGACCAGCTATGTACGCCGCCACGCCAATGCCACAAATGCCACGTACGTTTTGTCCTGTTCCATGCAGTACGAGCTTATCCGTTTCTTACTCCAGCGCCACAATACATGCCACCCCCTCCTGGCACGTACCCACCTCCGCCGAATGGCGCAGGTCCCCGTCCTTCCATGCCACCGACCCCCACTCCCATGCACGCCCATCCGTACTATCACCAGAGCCCACAACGTTTGTCTCGATTTCAACTTGATTGACTCGAGTGACTAAAATTGTTTGCCAGTACAACATGCCGTTCCGTACCCTATGATGATGCCACCGGGAGGCCCCAACGGGCCTCCTCACGCGTATGAGGCAGGTCCAGCCCCGCCGATGGGTGGCGTAGGTCATGCATAAACATGACCTTGCTACATCATTTTTCACTTTTTCACCCTCATCACGCTACTGTTGTTGTGAGCTCGGGAGTGATCGTGCCAGTCTTTGTTGTATGTGACATGCCCAAGGCCAAGGAAGGCTCTTAGTCTGCACCTACGATAGTGGATTGTGGCTGTGCCTGAATAAACAGTAAACAATTGATTGGCCAACAGTCTGCGCCGCGCAAGCGGCTTTGGTGCAAATACCACGACGGCTCGTGGTAAAATAAGAACGTGAAAGAGAATTATAGGTGGAGAGCATCACGGATGTGGGCAGGAATGTTAGGAATAAACCGAGACACCATTTCACAGCACGCTCATGTATTTCCCCCCAGAATCTTGGGCCGACCAGCGAGAGTCAATGCACAGATCATCCCACAAAACACCGTGAATACTATTAGGGACCAACAAGCCATTATGTAATAACATGATACACAATCTTGGTCCGTGCGCAGGGCCCGAAACACATATAAGCCGGGGTGTGACCACTTGAATCCTTACCACTCTGGCCTTTTGGCTTAGATCAAGTGTAGTATCTGTTCTTAATAGTTTAACCACTATTATGAGGGCACCGCCCTCATTATTTGGTTATCAAATTTTTGACGCCCTTGTCCCTCGCGAGCTCTGCTTGCAACTCGGGGGGCGCGATGACCCTGCCACTGCACTTACCGGCTTGTGTCGTCGGGGGATCCCCCTCGCTTTGTCTTGTCTTTGCTGTATCTACACCAAGCGTCATTTGACCCTTGCTCGGATTCAGCAAACGGAACGCAATGCTTTGGGTTTAGCAGTACATGTACAATTGACCATTGAGGGAAAGCTACAGTTTACACTGATCTGACTGTAGTCTGCTTGTAAAAATAGAGATTTTCAGAGTTTGGCCATTGCCACAAAAATTCAGAACCTGATTGGATGGAAATCACATCCGAAACTGACAGATACTGCATGAGGGGTACATACAACTTCAAGTTATTGGGAACGCAGAGGGAATAGATCTTGTGGTTGGTGTTGTAGATTGGACACCAGGCTCCACTCTGACATGGTGCCACAACAGAAGACCACAGACCTCAGCCAAACGAGACGACGACAATCGCGAAGGGGTACGACGCACCCAAAAAGACTCAGCATCCAGACGAACTCTTTCCAGGCGGTATACCCAATCGCCTGTGCCTCTCGTCCTGCTCTCGTGCCTTTTCCGTGAGCTGTCGGAAGAGTGTGGTCGTCGTAGAGTCCTCTACAACCGGAAGCACCTTTTGGCGCGTCTCGCGTGCCGCTTTTTGTTGGGCGACGAGCGCGCGAATATCTTGGATGTCCGCGTCAGTCACTGGGATCATCGTTGGTGGGCGACGGATCATGTTTCGAGTTGCACTTGACGTTTCACTCAGATGTGTCGTATATAGAAGGGAGGAACAAAACGTAACAAGTGCTGTCACTTGTCCATTCCTTGGCCTAATCTGGATCTGAGCTGGCAGTCAAAGTATGTATGTACATCCAAAGCTCGGCGCTCAGCGCTCAGTACTCAGTGACATGGTCCAGATCACGAATAGTTGAATTGCTCATAATGCATGGTGACCGTGACGGGCCGGCTCCCGAAAACAAATATGACCTAATATGCCACGAAATTCGTTAAAAGTATGCCCGCCTTGCACGCGCATTCTCTTTACCTGACCTGTTTCCTCCATCCATGGCGGGGTATAGCCTCCGTCGATATTTTCGCGAACAATGGAGATCCGTTCCTCAACCCGAGCCAGTCGACGATGTCAGCTCAAAGACATTCCTTGTGACTGGGTCAAATGTCGGGTTGGGTTTGGAAGCTTCAGTACATCTCGCGAAGATGCGGCCCAAGTTACTTGTTGCGACGAGCAGGGACCTGTTCAAGTGCGAGCTAACACACAAATGTAAGCGTATGCAGCCGCATCTCACGTTCGATGGACTGACGACCTGTCAAGCCATCCTTGAGCGTGCACCGAGTAGCGGCGCAGCCGATACAGAATTGTTCACTTGGCCACTCGAGCTGGGGAGCTTCCAGAACGTACGTTCTTTCGTTGACAAGTTCGCGACGGAAGGAAACGGAACATTGCATGCACTCGTCGCAAACGCCGGAGTATTCTCTGCTGAAGAGTACACTCAAACACAAGACGGTTGGGAAATAACGTATTTGCAATTCTCTTGTCACCCCCACCCAAATAACTAACCTCACCGCTACCGCCACACTAGGCTTCAAGTAAATTATCTTTCCAATGCATTGCTGAGCATCTTGCTCTTGCCATACTTGATAGCATCCTCCACCCCGGATTCACCGTCGCGTCTGGTCGTGGCATCGAGCTTTACACATCATATGGTCTCTGGGCTGGAGGCATCAGACTCGCGGTACAGTATCCTCGAAACCATCAACCAGCCTGAATTTGGCAAGAGGTCTGTACTCTTCTCCTACGAGTGTCGAACTTTGACCGAGAGTAGCCATTATAACCAGCTATCTTCGTTATCAAGTTTCAAAATGTGAGCATAACACTTGATTCACAAGAAGGAACTGATCATTGGGCCTTTTAGTACTGGGGGTCATGTTCGTTCGGGAGCTCGCGTCGCGTCTTTCTGGGTCCACATCTGTCATAGCCTGCGCGGTTGATCCTGGTTTTTGCGACACTGACATCACCCGCAACCAGGAGAAAGGGTGGGAATGGGCTTTTTACGTTATGAAGAAGCTGGCGTTTGCACGGTCGACGGAGGAGGGTAGCAGGACACTTGTCCATGCCGCCGTTGCCAGTGATCCCTCAATGCACGGTCGGTACTTGACCAGTTGTGAGGTTAATCAAGAGAGTGATTTCCTATTCACTCCTGAAGGGAAGGCGTGTACTGCCAGGATTTGGGTACGCGCAGTTATTCTTGGTGTTTCTGGTATTTTTATCTCACTTAATCGTCAGGGTGAAACCATCACGCTCTTGTCTAGTATTGATGGCCGTGTCACGGAGATTGTAGAGAAATTTCTGCGGGTTGATCCATGAATTAATACCTACGTAGAGGAGACTTGCTGCACGTGACCAAACGCGTCGCGTGGCATGGTTGTAAAGAAAGATGAACTCGGACAGAAACATCACTCTGTACACGACCGACAGCGAGCAAGAATAACCGATGCCCGCTCTGCGTGCGTCTCAACTTGAACAGGAACGTGCCGAGTATCGCGCGTGCATTAAAGAGGCACTTGATGAAGACGAAGATCCCCTCGCCGCGTATGACGATTTCATCAAATGGACATCACGCACTTTCCCCGAGAATGATCCTAACTCAGGACTCATCCAGCTACTCGAGGAGGCCACTAGGAAGTTCAAGGATGATGCGCGGTACAGTGGTGATCTGAGATATCTGAAACTTTGGTGCGCCTATGCGAAAATGGTCGAGAAACCCACTCTCGTATACGCGCACTTGGTGAAGAAGGAGATCGGATGTGTCTACGGGTTGCTGTGGGAGGAATATGCTCTCGCACTTGAAAAGGAGGGACGGTGCGCAACGAAACTTGGTCAGTCGCCGCAGGAACTGACTGTCCAGGTCAGACGTACAGATGCCGACAAGATCTTTCGTACTGGGATCGCTCGCAGCGCGCGACCCATCGAACGACTCAAGAAAAGATATCGGGACTTCCAGTCCCGCCCTGCCTCAAAACACCATTCGACTTCTTTCCGACCGAGTGGAAATGCTGAAGTAGATGGCCTCCGACGGAATCCATTCAAGAACCACGACCCAGCGCCCTCGACTTCTACGGCTTCTACCTCAACGTCTAGATTATCATCTGCCGTTCCCCCGAGCTCTGCAAATAACCCTAACCCTGCCCACGGTCGCTATGCACCCATGCTTGCTCCTCCAGCGCCTGGAAGACGGCCGGAGAAGCTTCGTTTCAACCTGTCGTTGTTATTCACACCCTCTGGCGTTGAATATTCGGCCCAGGAAGTCCGCGCCCGATCAATTGGCCTTTTAGGCAAAAAATGGGGTCCACCGCCTCCCTCGGAGTTGCGTGATTCGTCGTCCGGTGCTGTGAAGGTGAACTTCAATGATGACGGCTCAAGAAGCACGCAGAATATGGGCGCCACTGCAGGGAGCAAGCGAAAGAGTGTCAACGTCGTCAATGCCAGTGAACCCACTGTCACAATCAACACGAAGGAAGCCTTGGCTGATGTTTTCGGCATGTACAACTCTCCGGACAAAACGGTCAAACGTGCTATGCCAGGTAGTAAGCACGCCCCGGTGCGGAAAATCGAGCCCATGGGTGGACGTAAGGTTGTTGTTCCCGAGTCCAAGTCGGGACCCTCTCGCACCTCACCAAAGAGCGAAAATGCGAAACTTCCCAGTACAGGCGAGTTATCACCTGTATAACTCTTGGATATGTTCTGAGGATTGTTTCCCATAGCTTTCAGACCATTTGTTGACGAGAATGTACCATGCAAAGAGAATCCTGCTTCCTCACTCAAGGTAAACTCACCTGTCTTACCACTTCATTTATCGACGTTACTCATGCATACATGCACTTTCCTATGCGACAATTGTTTCCAGTTTAAACCATACGTCGACGAACCTAAACAAGCTTCCGTTGCGCCTACCCCTGAGGCAGGCCGTCGGGCGCTCTCCCTTAAAGATTCAGGCGTTACGCCAGGTAAAGATGTCTCTGCTAATCCATCAACAAAACCATCGCCTCCCAATGGATCGAAACCACCTATACTCAAATCTGTGTCGGAAGAGCCGCAAAGTCTACCTGTCTTCTCGAAACCTTTCACACCTGTATCTCAGAAGGAGCCGCTCGTTCGGCCTCCGCAGACGACGATTAGTTCTGACGCGAAAGACGAAAATGAAGGGCAGACACAGCAACCACCTCAAACCTTCGTTCCGTTCGTTGACTCGAAAACGCCTTTCAAAGTATTTTCGCGACCACCCTGCCAAGGCCAAGGCGAGAATCTGGTTGGGGGTTCTGGTGGCGGAAGTGTGTTCACACCAAAACCACCATCTGTCGCGAGCCTCGGAGTTGGTGCTACGATGGGAGCTGGTACATTCAAACCCTTCGTCGAGAATGCGCAGCCGGTCGTAACGCCGGCGTCCACAAAGAAATCAAATGCGCTCCAACCACGTGCGATGCCGATCCCCCCTATAATAGAAGAGGTTTCCACAGACGAGTCCAGCGAAGCTGACCTACGCGACCCTGCTGGAGATCCTGATAGGGACGATGAACCCGTCGTCAGCAACAGTAGCCGTAGTGGATTCTCCGGGAGCGAAGATGGGTATGCTTATGAAGGGGGTGACGCAGAAGCAGAAATGGAGGCTGCCGTCGTATCATCCAGCGATAGCCAATTCGACGATGACGAAGATTACCATCAACCTGAGCAGGAAGAAGCGGTATACGGAGATGACGATGTATTGCAAGAGGACGGTTTTGCAGATGAGGAAGAGGAGAACTATCGACCACCATTGGGTGGAAGATTTGGCCGAATCAACGTTATGACTCCGATTACTGAACGGACCTTCGAATTTAGCACGAGAGGGTTCCCGACGCCGACGAGTACCACGCGAGCTAGAGATGGCGAGGAAGGAGAATGGAGGGAACGGGGAGGGGAGGAAAGTACTCGCTATGCTCTCGAAGTGGCGCAGAAGGTAGCCAGGGAGGTGCGCGAAGAAGAGGAAGACGATGAATGCGACATACGCGATGACGGTCGGTCGGGCAACCTCGAGCCCAATGAGGAACGCACAGGGACGCTCAGCCTTTCGGATTCTCTGGCTGTCATATCTACCTTTAAGCCACCTAATCCTTGCGTTCCTTCCGATCCGCAGATCATTTCGACACTCCTTTCGCTTCTCCCAGCAGACGCAGACTGTCATGATCTTAGAGCACAAGATGGAGGAATGTTGGATGGACTGCAGCGGTTCGTAGCGCGGGCGGCAAGAAAGAGTGGGAAAGGCGGACCGGACGATGACGGGATGTTGATCAACCTCGAAGGGAGGTCGCTTAGGGTGTCAGGAAAGCTTGGAGAAGGGGGTTTCGGGTCCGTGTTCTCTGCACGAGAGATCAACAAATCCGGTGGTGAGCATGACGAGGACCTCGATATCGATGAAGATGAAGACGATGATGAGGACAGCTCCCTTGTAGCACTGAAAGTCGTGAAGCCCCGCAATCTCTGGGAATTCCATGTCCTTCGACGGATTCATAGGACACTGCCTGCTCCCCTGACGCGCTCGATAATCACGCCCCACGCGCTCTATGCCTTCCGCGACGAGTCACACCTCCTGCTAGAGCTTTGTCCACACGGTTCGCTTTTGGATGCAGTGAACCGTGCTGGGTCAGCGGGCATTTCGCAACAAGGGGCGTGCATGGATGAACTTTTGGTCTTCTTCTTCACTATCGAACTTTTGCGTTTCCTGGAGGGTATGCATTCCGCAGGCTTTGTCCACGGAGACCTTAAAATCGATAACTGTCTGCTCCGCCTTGAAGAACTGCCGGGAGGGGCATCGTCATTGTCTGGTATCTACCAGCCCAGTGGGGAAGGAGGCTGGAAATACCGGGGCATCAAAGTCATTGACTTTGGGCGGACCATCGACACATCGCTCTTCCCAGCACGCCACAGTCAGCAGTTCATTGCCGACTGGCCTATGGATGATCGGGACTGCTTGGAAATCCGCGAGGGACGACCCTGGACATACCAAACGGATTACTTTGGTCTCGCAGGCATCGTGTACTGCATGTTGTTTGGCAAGTACATCGAGGCATCATCAGTGACGTGTGCGCCAGGCTCTACGGACACGGAGCCAACTTTCAAGATCGCCACACCGTTCAAACGGTACTGGCAAACGGACATACTGACAAGGTTATTTGACATGTTGCTCAATCCTTGCCGAGTCCGGGAAGACGGAAGCCTGCCGATCTGCGAAGAATTGGGGAGTGTCCGGGTTGAGATGGAGAGGTGGTTGCAGAGCAACTGTAATCGGAGCAGTAATACGCTCAAAGGCTTGCTCAAGAAGGTCGAGCTATCCTCTTACACCAGGTAGTACTTATAAGTACCACCTTAGCAAACACATGCAAATCCGAGCGATAAGGCAAGACAAGCGTTGCCAGAAACTCTCAGTGACAGATCCAAGCCCATATATGCATAACCATCGACCTCATCCCCATGTCGTTATTCCATACGATGCTCGTAGGTCATCGCCGAACGCTGAGGGTTCCTCATCATATGCGATAGAACTTGGCTCTCAATCAAATACCCTTCTTAATCCATGGGACACCGTGACGCCGACGGCAAGGCAACCGACAACCCGCCACAGCATTGCAAGCAACATTGCACCCCGCACGCGCAATCGTACCCGCAGCGCCCTGGAACCCGTCCCGCCCGATCTTGGCCTCCAAGTTCCGGATACTCAAATATACAGGTCTTCGTCCCAGAGACAGACAGCTCATGAGTATTATCACAGACCAAGCAAGTCTGATAGCGTCAACTCCTTCGAGGACGAATCCAGCGGCAGGAGTGGCGTATTCTCGCCCTTTTCCCCTTCATTCAACCTTCCCGCAGATGAGGTGGGGTCTTCGTTTGCAGGGGTCGTCATGATCGTCTTATTTTTGGTTGTAGACGGACTACAAGTTCAACGTGTTGACGCGAGAGTTGTCCAATATGACGTGTGTGACCTGGGCTTGCCTTGCTAGTTATAACTGAGGCTCTCATAGCCTTCAATCGGAGGAGGGTCTCCGACGGTTTCAGGACGGTGAACTCGCAGACAAGGACGAAGAATGGCATAATCTCGTCCCTCTGGAGGCGCGTGAAGCCCTAGGCAAACGAGAAGTCGAACGACAATCTGTGCTCTTCGAAATCTTCAAGTCGGAGCGAGATTACGTCACTGATCTCAAGCTTATACGGGAGGTAGTATAATCAACACCGTCCTTCCTTCTCTCGGACTCATATACAGCAAAGATTTTTGTTGGGCCTCTCGTTTCGGCATCGCCATCAATAATAGGCGATGGAAACAAACAACAGAGCTTCCTTGCCACCGTCTTTTGGAACCTGGAACAAATTTGTATACGTCACGAGCATATGTTGGAGGCCTTGTTCGAAAGACAGCAGGAACAGCACCCTGTCATTCACAGTGTCACCGATATCATCCTCGAAGGTACGCCCGCTCCCATGCACGGCTTTCTTGGGGTTTGGCTCAACGTTCATCAGCTGCATTTCAATTTCAAGGAGACTATGAATCCTACATTAAACACTACCCTCTTGCGGAACAACGACACCGTACCGAACTCAAATATAACAAGCGCTATCAGGAATTCATGCAAGAGTGTTCGCAAGATCCGCGACTCAGGAAGCGAGACTTGATTACATTCCTTTCACGACCCGTGACACGTCTTCCGCGCCTTCACCTCATTCTCGGACATCTTCTTAAACTGACGGACGAGAATCACCCAGACTCTGAAGACCTCCCTGTAGTTTTATCTATCCTGAACGAGTTCTTGAAGAGTACCCAACCCGGAATCGAGGCTGCGGAAAATAAAGTCAAGTTCTGGGATTTGTGTGAAAGCCTGACATTCAATAAAGGAGAAATTATTGTGCTGTACTTTGTTCTCGTTCCTTCGTTCGTACTGATATTCTGTTTCAGGAACTGGACTGGTACAGTGATACCCGCTCACTTATTTATGCCGGCGCATTGGTTCGCAGGTCCAAATCTGAAATTGATTGGAACCCTTGGTTTGAACTCTATGTAGCACTACTTGACAACTTTTGTAAGTATTTTCCTGGGTGGGGATGCTCCTCTTTTTACTAATAGCGTCACAGTGCTGATAACGAAGGAAGAGAAACGCGGAGGTGTAATTAAACGCCTGGTTGTATCCCGGGTATGCAAATTTTTCTGTCTCGGGAAGAAGTCGATGTATCGATGACGTGTCCAGCCTATTCCGCTAGAATACCTCAGGCTCGGTAGCTTTGATGACCCTCCCGAGACCAGGAAAGAGCGTATCGAAGAAGGTGGTATATTAGACAGTTTGCGAGGGGCTTATCGCTCTATCTACCCGTTCACGATCTATCATGCCGTCGAAAAGTCCACTCGACGCTATACGCTATACGCTCCTTCCGAATCTGTCAGAACGAAGTGGCATGATGCTCTGGTGGATGCAAAGGGAATCGACGATGTCAGACGTGAGACGAATCAGGTAACAAATCAGTTGTCATTGCCTGTCATTTACTCAGATCGTTGATAGTGGTTCGTGCCTCATGTCGTAGAGGACGGGCCGTTTCGGGTTCCGGGAAGTAGAATGGTTCGGCATACGGCGACAACGAGGCCGCCATCTGGTCGAGCATTCCAGATAGTATCTTTTGGTATGTGCGAATTGGTTGATTGGGGACGATTGGGGACGATTATCTGACTGTTCCTAGTTGCTAACGGGGGAAAAAACTTCATGGCAGTAGGCTGTTCAACGGGCATTTTCGTGGGCCGCAGAGGCGAAAGTAGGCATCTTCTCATACCATTGCAAGGTTATGCACTATTCACAACTATTGTCAGATTATCGGAAGATATTGGCTTTCGAGAACGCCAAGAGCATCATTGCCTTCCAGGACTTCAACAAGATAATTATCCATCACGACAATTACCTCCTATCCTATTCACTTGAGGTACTCGCACGAGTTGCTCAGTACCAGTCGCCCCCGAGTAGTCTCGACGCGTCTCTAGAAACAATTGCCGGTCAACATGGTAACGTTCTTTGCTGTCAGGCTGGTCAGATGGGGGACAGGACAATCCGTAATACGACCTTACTCCCAGGTTATCTCTGTCTGAAGAATATTGTTTCCAGTTATTTACGCCATCAAGAGCTTCCTACAAGTTACTGTCCATGTGGTGGAACTTTGCCACCCGAGCGAGAGTCGCGTGGCAGCCACTCGGGGTTTTCTTTCTTTCCGACCTTATGGTGAAGTACGTGGTATTTTCCTAATTGGCGTACGAAACACCGAAGGCGATTGACTTTCCGATCTCAATCAAGGTCTTGTACGTTCCTAAGGACGTATTTAGTGTCATGCCTTTAGCCAAGACGGTTACCATTTGTACGGAGCGTGGCATCATCATCGCCAACCCAAGCAGGTACGTACCATCTACAGTGTCTGTCCTGCTATAGCTTGCCTTCTGTGCTCCGCCAGTCCCTCTACGTCGGCTGTTACCGTCGTCCCTGACTTTGGTAACGCTTCCCAAAGTTCTGCGACGGCAGACCTCAAGGCTCGATGTGAAGCTGCTAAACCTCTTGGACTTTTCAGACACAGTGCCACCGAACTCATGGTCATCTATGATAGTGAGTAACACGCAACTGTGATCTTGCTGAACTTAATGGGAGCGCTTTTAACAGCCATGGGTTGCTATATTACCAAGTACGGTCAACCCACCCGCGATTCCGCGTTCATTCGCTGGGAGATCAAAGCCACTTCTTTCGTGCACCGCCCGCCTCACCTGCTCCTTTTCTCATCGGAGTTCGTCGAAATCAGGGATGTACAGACGGGTCTGCTCAAACAAGTGATCGATGGTGTTGATATACGGCTCCTCATCCAATCACCCCTCTCGCTCGGACCTTTGTTTGTCGCGATGCGGGGAAGCAAGGACGGTGAAGACGGTTTGAGTGATCGGATCGTCGAGCTCGTAGAAACTGTGGCATTTATGCCGAAGACCCCCCTTGCAGGACCGTTCAACGCAGTAGAGGGGATGTGGGACGAGTGGGATATGTAGCAACTCGGCGCAACCACCGGTTACCTTATGTGAGATGGACAGCAATATGCTACCAAGTAATTCATGCCTTGTAATTTGGGGAGATGGAGATGTATGTACAGTAGGTATAATACAGCGGAACTTTAGTTCTTTGCGTGTTTTCTGTTGACTGAGCTCCTCTCCTAGCTTGATCCACTCTGTTCTCTCGGACCTGTCGCAAGGGGCGTCACGACCCGCATCTGTACAGGAAGTGGTATCATTTTCACTTCAGCATACCGCTTCACAAAATGGGCGGCGATTAAGATCGGTGGTGAGGCGCACACTAAAAGAACGCCAGCCACAATGGCCGGCGACTGCACGATCATCACGAACTCGAAGGTGGCCATACAAAATACGCCAACAAGGGGAATCGCATGGAGTGATTTTGACAGAGTAGGGCGACACTAAGGGTGAAATCAAACCATAAGATAGAAATGCAGAGGAAGTGGAAGAAAGTGCTTACCTGGAGAAAATGTGTATTGATGACAATATGAAGATTAAGGGTATAAACAAGAAGTGCTAGTGTCGTCGCTCCTAACGAACGCGACGCTAACATAGAATGGACACTAACGGCAAACACGTTAGCGACACGTCGACAAACGAGGAATGACCGACGTAAGGAACGCCATGAGCTGTTCAATACACATTTCATTCCTGGGTGCCAACAGCAGGTGCAGAATACGTACCAAGTTGAATGTGATTTTCCTCAAGTTCTCAAGCTCTCTCGCGAGCTCGACGGACAAGGGGGACTCATCTCGCGAGTCGATTGGAAGTGAGTCTACCACCTCGCGGAGGAATGGGATATTGAACAATGCCATGGAGAAAAGTAAAGGGCATTCATAAATGGGACTTTCTTAACCACACACACGGATATATAAGGAGGCAGCTCGAACGCCAATTACTCGCGGCATCCCTGAGCGGGGATAAGCACCGCTGGTGCGCGGGCGTGTGTGCTATATTTTAGGACATTGCGCGCGGAAAGCGAGGCGAGTAGATTCAAATCCTCTGAGTTTTGGACCCTAGAGAAGCTGTGAGTCCAGACCTTCGAGCAATTGCATGGTGCGAGCTTTGTTCGTCCCGAAAAATGAGTCTCGAACGCAGTCTAAGCGATCCGCATCTGATGAGAAAGGTCAAGGATAGCCCTGATTCGTGGTTTGTAAGTAGGTCAGATGTCAAGCAGTTTAGAAGACCATCTATCTATGGGGAAAGTGCCAGAGGTCTGGACCATTCCATCACTGAGATGGGTGGCCCTACCTGCTGTGGGTTGCGGGGATTGGAGCGGCTAGATTGGATTCGCTCTAGTTAACAGCAAGGGTCTCGAACACGTCAAGGAGTAGCGCCCACAAGAACCACAGGAACAAGTAGCAGTGCCGCAGGTCTAGACCATGGAAAGTCAAAGAAGAAGTTTGGGAACGACCGGGAATGGGTCTTGCCAGTCAGTCACGTGTCTAATTTGTTTGCGTATCTTTGTTTGGTCATCAAAGGTCACGTTCTCCTCATCCCCACCTTGCACCTCAAAACCCGTGTACCCATCAATTTCATCGGTGAGCTCGATACAACTGTTGTTCCACTGTATCTGAGAATTTCGTCTTAGCCCCACTCACCACGTCGAATTTCTGCGCTAATAATCAGCACCCTCTACCCTCGGTGCTAGCTTATCAAGTGTCTCGATCACTGCTCGACGCGATCTCACATTTCCTCAGATGATCCAATCCTCTCACGATGAGGATATGGACCAGGATTCCCTCTTTGGCTCGCCCCCTCCATCCCCGGCCAGAGGTAGGTCACCATCTCAGGAGACCCTTGTTGCAGGCGGAGAAACAGGTCCCATCGGCGCCGTGGGCAGAAAAAATGTGGGGACCATTGCACTTCCTGGTTCCCATATGTCATGTGCTGAACTACCAGCCGATCTCCCAGCTTCGAGCTCATCACCCTCCGGTCCTACCTCAAGGCATCATTCGTCTACACCAGCAGTGACGTCTCTGTCATCCGCCCGCTCCGTTGCTTCTAGGGCATCCTCTGCGGCTAGCACTGTCCCTTCTGCTTCTGCTTCAACAAGGAAGCGAAGGACACCCAAATCAAAGTCTTCAACGCCAATTCCGCCTCCCATCAACTTACCAGGTCCAAATGAGCCCATGCCACCAAATTTTTTACGCTCGCAGTCCTCACTACTTGGTCTTGCAGGCCTGGTAGGTTGTGTCAAGCCTGCGCAGTTGTTCGCCCACGATCGCCAGCACACCCCCATCCAACAACCCCTTTCGCTTCGTGGTTCAACGCCGACGCATCCCATTGTAATTGATGATGACTTGGAAACTCCACATACCGGAAGACACTCTATCGGTCAGATCCAGATTCCACAGCGCCTGGATCAGCTGGATCCAGAGTCATTCCGCTCGAATGTCACCAACTCTCTCACAAAGGAAAAGAATATTTTCCCTGTACTCGAGTCCTTAATCAAGCTTCTCGGAGGAGAACCACACTTCCCCCCTGCGAATCCTTCACCACAATCATTCACGCGACCTTACGGACATGGCATTTTTCATGAGCAATCTTCTTCCCCTGTTCCTTATCCCTCTGCTCCCGGTGGCTGGACAACTTCCACCATGCCGCTCTCGAAACGTCGAAAGCTCAAACACGTGCCTGCTGGGGCTGCTGATTGGGATGTCCCTTTCCCGTTCGCGGCCGGCGAAGGTCCTGAGGAGTATCGCGATACTTGGGCACGGGACAGGGCGAAACAACTCGTAACCCAGTTGCTGCAACTTGTACAGAATGCCGCCAAAAGGGCTGCTATCAAAACTGTGAAGAGTGGAGGGAAGGTCTCTAAAGGACGGGGTTCAACTCGAAGTCGTCAGTCGTCCAGAAGTACGTCTGTGGAGACACAGAATGAACAGAATAGCCCGACGCAAGCCAACGTCTGCGAATCTCTACCGTGCACGAGCTCAATCGCGGAATCAGCCGTGAGTGGGACGCCGATAGACAGCCTAGATCATTATCTAGGTTTACTGGGGACACCCAATACGATTGGTTTGCCAGCTTCTGGTTCCAAGGATAGAATGTCTGTGGATTCGGAGGGCGCTGTCCTTGTGGAGGGTAGCGCGGCGGTTTCCCTTGATTCCTCAGCATTCGAAGAATGGTTATCCCAACTCCAACAGTTCTTTCCGACTGAAACCATCACAGCTATCCCAGAGTTGGACTGGGGTACTCGCCCATCACTACCCCTGGATTCTTCAGCCTCTAGCCCCACACCGGACATACTTCTCCCAACGCAACATGTGACACGAGATGAAGCGATCGATCCCGCCTTATTGGCCATATCTCAGCAGTCGGGATCGACACCTTCACCAACGTCCACACTCACGCCAGGTGATGCCCAGCAAATACTAGACATTCCCATTTCTCCACCTCCACCTTCACTCGCTCACTCTCCGCGCACTTCGTTAAGCTCCCTTACCGAGCCGCTTACACCCCTTTCCGAAGCCTTTGTTGATCCTCCGACAAGTACGACAGCGTATCAAGAGACTGTTCGCGGTACGCATATGAATTCATTCTTGACCATATGAGGTTATCCTTACAGATCTGGCTCTTAGAACCCCCTACCCAAACCGTCGAAAAAAATCATTCTTCACGCCTTGCAAATCCTATGGGGCTTTGGTCTTCCTCAGCAGAACTTAGCCAGCTTCCTCATATCACTGCAGCACAGAAAGGGAAGGCACGGGCTAATAGCAACGCCGCACCTGCCGCACCGTCCACGCCGAGCCGATCTACACCCAGTTGGACTCCTACATCCAAAGGTACTCTCGATAAGCAGGCGATCCTTGAGCGTGCGCGAGAGCATCGGATGCAGCTCGTTGCAGAGATTGAACGAGCAAAGATCGAGATATGGGAAACGAGCATTGAGAATGCTGTTTTGGTACACTTCACGAGGGGTGTCGGTGGGGCGCTGTGATTTTGCTTCCCGACAATATTCTGATGTAGGCAGAGTGCTCAGTGAAAGCAATTCTAGTGTTATCAGTCAAAAGTAGAGGTTCATGCAAAGGTCATCCAGCTTAACGAAAACATGACTCATATTCAGTTGTTTTACATAGATTGGTACATACACGACATGGAAGACACGCATTAAAAAAATCCAACACCTCAATAGAAAATCGCAGACTTGAGCTTACGCTTCGACGGCTTGCATGACTTCCCCACCTGTCCTTGCTTTCCGACCCTCCTCACCCACTCTTCCCAGTGCTTCGTATGCGTATACCATGCACCCGTCCCAAGTGCCTCGAGCCTCTCGTGTTCGCTCAAGAAATCCTGAATCTCCCCTGCCATTTCCTTCGCCTTTCCCCTCGCACGCTGAGCCCGATACGCGAGGCCCTCTGCCACTTCCCAAGCCATCTCTTTGGATAATTGAGCACTGACACTGACCGCCTCCGACGCGTCATTGAACCACTTCGTCCCCATCTCTTTGATCTCCTTGGCTCGTTTCCGAGCGTGCTTATTGCGCACATGTAACGTCTCCTTGATCGTCTCAAAGGACTCGACGTTCTTTTCCAAGCGCTTGGTCGACTGCTCTATGAATGTCATCGCCTGCGTGAGGAATATCTGGGTCTGTCTAGAGATAGCGTGGACGAGGGCATCGAGGGCATCAAAAATGTCTTGCATGTCCCGGTTCATGATCGAAATAGCAAGGTTGGCACATTCCTTGACAATGGTGGAAACGGTAGTGTGCACATGCGCAGAAACGGCATGTCCGGTAGGGATCGGGCCGGGATGATAAGAAGTGGTAGGACTGGTCTCTGGTATAACGGAAAGCGCCTTTGGGCGACTGTCGGGCGGAAGGACGGAGTAAGGAGGTTGCAACATGAGGTCTTTGGACAATTCAGAACGTTCCGACCGCGTTGACGGAATAACGCGACGGAAATTGGTGGGGTTGGCATGCGATAGCATCATCGATGTTGATTCCGCGCTGAAGACGGTCAATGAAAAGTCCCTGAAGGAAGAGGGCATGATCACGCCAGCACTGTCAGACGTTGGGGAAGGAGGAAGCCGTTCGCGGTATGGCGCCGGTCGAAGCATTTGCCATATCAAGCCGGAAGTGGAGTTTGGATTGAGAGTCGCGATGGTGGGGGAAGTGAATTGTTGAAGGGAGATCGGAAGAGCAGCGCGAACAAGCACCCCAAGGACTAGGGAGAGGATCGCGATGCTGCAGATTCTCATGAGTCAGTTTCAAGGGTTAAAGTGACAAAGAACCTACATTGTCAGAGCATGTGTACCGGTCATTATTCCCTTGTGCGTATCATTGTCACCGGACCACAGGCGAGAGAAGGCCCTATATGCGCGTAACGGGTCTATCATGTCGATGGAATCCTTGTCTACTGCCGGGGGGTCTTCTGGTGCAGTGATCCGGAGTAACTGGCGATCAGGAACGTTGAACGTAACCCATGTATCCAGAGGAGAGCCTGTTCCAACGATGCCGAGATCAGGAAGCTCGCCAGTGTACGTTGGTGAAACTAAAACCGGTAAACGTAGCACGTGCTCGGACAGACGTAGCGGGCGACACGGCACGAAGACAACCACGAGAGGGCGGATGCATGTCAAGTCCATCGAAGCCAGCTGTACGAAGCTGCAGTCAGTTCACTCCCAAAAGTATTCAAGACCTACGTCATCAACTGTGTCATGCGGATGGAGAGTCCTGTCGAAGACGGTAATGATACGGGGGAATGCGTGGTCATGCTCAAAAGAACCAGAAACAGTCAGCCGGCGTATAAACCCTTGTAAATTGTCGAGGTTGGGATTAATGGTGAGACCAGCACCATGAGCGACTTTCTGCAGAAGCTTATTGACTATAGACCACTTGGCAACGGTGGAGGAGCCATAAAGGAAAACTTTAAGTTCCGGGCCAGATAGAGTAGGATCTGATGTTTCTTGTGGCGGGGCCGAGATCGTCTGGGAAGCGGAAAGCATGTCTTCGTCGACAACTTCGCCAGCATCTGAAGGACCATCCGAATCGGTGGGAGAGGAGAGGGAGTCAGGGTTGCGTTGAATCTCTTCGTAGGATGTACTAAGCTCTCTACGTGAACTAGTGATGGGATCCGGAAAGGAAAGGCGAAGATCGGTAGAAGCATGAAGGGAACTGGAGCGCGATGAGCTGAGGGTGCTGATCATGCTTTGATCAAGACCCTCGTTTACACGTAGCTCCTCGGGAGAGGTCTGTTGGGCGGGATGCGAGTCAAATGTAGTCGGATGCTGGGCAAGGGATGGCACGTGGTTACTCGGCGCAAGGACGTCATTGGGCATGCCCTCATCGGCGCTGTCGTCAATTAGGCCTTCCCATACATCGACGTCTCCATCGCGAGAGCTACCATAGCTCACAGAGGAGCGTCTTGACCTGGAGCGAGCAAGATCCTCATGATCAGTTTCTCTGGAGGAATAGATGGAGTCATTGTCATCCGAATCTCTGTCTGTGCTGGCGACGTCGAGCCAGTCAGAGTCGGAGTGGCTATCATGCTCTGAAACGGCAAAAGTATCAGTAGGAATGGACATTGGGAGATGAAGCTGGTGGACGTTGCAACGAAAGGGGTGCAAGGGCACGCAGCCTTATAAAGCCACCGTCTTTGGCTCTGTTTGACCCTTCCGGTCAGACACGCCTTCACACGGCCCGCTCAGGGACTCTACTATGGTACTCACGTTTACCAGCCTGCCCCAGGACGTTCTCGTCCTTATATTCCTGGACTTACTGGTCGAGGATGTGCTTGCTTTGATGCAGGTGATTCGACAGGTCTCTGATACTTTTCTCCCCTGACACCCGGACACGCAGACATGTCGTGTTATGCACGCACTTGGATCGCTGGATTACTTGTGGCGTGTGCTTCTCTCCGATTGGGACATCCCCCTCGACATCCCCCTGAATACCTCAATTGCATCTCTCCCGAGCAATGTTTTGCGATTGGCCGCAGTCAAATCTTTGAGGCTGGACAACAGATGGAGAAACCCCCGTCTTGAGATGCATCGTGCTCAGCGCATTATCTTGCAGAACTCTTCCTTCGTCGATGGCATGCGTTTTCTCCCCGGTGGTCGCTGGCTTGTCACCCTCCAATATGAACAAACCTCAAGGACACACATTACACTCTGGTCTATCGCAAGCTTGAACGACCATCACTCGGCATTCAAAGTAACCGTTGTCGGTCGGGTCCGATTCCTGCACGCTCACCATCATCATGAATCGGAGCAAATCACGATTGGCATTGCCTTCGCACGCGGCACCTCTGAGTACGGCCCGGTCGTTCATCATAAGATCAACATCTGACCTTTCCAGATCCATTCGCGTTTACAATGTTTTTTTACAGGGTAATTCTTTATCCCGTCATTCTTTGATGTTCGAGGCCACGCCAGATGAACTTAACCCAATGGGTCTAATAGTGGGGATGAAGATAAACGGCGAAATCATGATCGCGGTACTCTCCCCCCTGTCTTCACCATCAGAACATGAAGGTCACATTGTATGCATAAACCTTGTCTCAAGAGCCACTGCTATCCTTGAGTTTGAGTGCCCAGATTGGGTAAGCCCGTCACTTTCTCCTTGATAGGCGTGCTCATGAACGGAATAGTCATTAGCATGGGGTCGCCTTAAGATGTTCCGTCGAAATTTTGCTGTCACAACATCGTACCACACGACCACTCGTGTATCTTTTTATGAGCTACCGTCCGCCGTCCTCGATCACTCGGACTGTCTTTCCCCATCTGTGCCATGCTGGCCTGAAAAACTGACTGTTAAAAGTTCGGTGGTAGCCAGTACTCGTTGGAGTTCAGACAATCCACTGGTATTGGAGTTTTCCGACGACGTACCCACAAATAATACAGGATCCTGTTCTTTCACCATATTCGGATACTCGATACAGAATGTCCAAAGCCCAGGAATCGATATCCTTCAGTTGTCATTCAATGGGAGAGATATCGAACGTGTCCTCAGCGTTGTGGCATGCCATTCCATCCCGTCCGCTGGCGAAATTCAAGTATCCCCGTCAGGAAAGCGAGCGGTCTGGCTCAACATGGATCCTGATACGCAAGAATGTACGTTAATGAAGTTTGCTCTCGGAAGGAGAATTGGAAACGGGACAGAATCTTGTGCCTCGACATTAATGCCATCGTTTTCGGGTTTGCCATTTAATCCTCGCGATTTTCACACTTTTGTGTTTGATGAGATTTCGTGCAAGATGGCTGTTGGTCTTCGGACGGGAGAACTGTACATTTTGCACTACTAGTACTTTTGGGATATATAACCCCTATCGTCGTCTGACTTGGCACGTGAGCGGAAACTGACTCGTGTCATCACCATCTCCTTCCTGCGTCAAACTATCGTGTCTTGTCCTCCATCCGATTGTCGTGTTTCTGATCGATCCGGGACGGGTCCCGTCTGACCCAAGTCATCCACAGACATGGAACAAGAAATCGATCGCTTTGTTCAGGCAATACTCATTGCCGTCGATCCAGCGCAGGTCGCGCTGCATCAACAGGCTCTCGAGTATCTCTCAAACGTCCAGCAAAATGTGCACGAAACGTGGCGCCTCGGTTGGACGGTATTCGTAGAGCTGGACTCCCAAGGACAGGCCCGTAAGTATCCTCCTCAGGCCAGATTTTCGTCCTTGGGCATGTTGGACGAGTTCTTCGAGAACAGGTAAGCATATGCTCCTTTGCGTTGTGTGCAGCGTGGTTGGCATTGGTTATCCTAATATACAGCTTAGGTTTGAACCGCTGGACGATGAAACATTCCGAACCGTGCAGCAGTCCATCATGTCATATATACAATCCGAATATGTTTACGGTTCTGCAGAGTCTTCGGCAACATGTGCGTGACGCTTTGTCCTCCGTTTCTCCATCTAAGCTCGTCATTTCTCTCAGTCTTACGCAACAAGTTCTCGCATACGCTTTCGTTGTTTTTTCTCTGTACCTACGTGGAACAGTGGCCCACGTTTTTTACCGACCTCTTTTCTCTACTCCGTGTCGCGGAGTCGAGCTCGCAGCCAAACTTCAATCGCCACGTATCTTTGTTTCTGTTCCACCTTATTCTCGAGATATCGGGAGAGGTCGCAGATCAAACCATCAAGTCTGCACGTACGTTTAACCCTACTCGACATACGCGGGATGCACGCGTGAGAGATGGAGTACGAGAACGTGATGCTTCCTTAATCAACGAGGCCGTTCTGACCATCATCGCTGACGGAGCTGAGCGCATGGCGATTTTCCGCAAGTCTGATGATGTGGACTCGAAGACCCTGGCTGATGTAGTTGAAGTTGTTGACTGGGGCGTCCGGGCCTTTGGATCTTATGTTGGTACGTGTTTGAAGCTGCGTTCAGAGTGGATTTGACTGTTCACTGTCTGGATAGGTTGGATTGATATTAACTTGACTGTGACCCCGACCTCAATTCCCCTTCTCTTCACTCTTCTTTCTGATTCGTCACTCCCCATCCGCCTGGCGACATCTGCTGCACTGCTTCGGATCGTTTCCAAAGGCTTGAAGGAGCCGGAGGATAAGTTGCAGTTGATCAAAGTGCTCTCTCTTGGGCAGGTCATCGATGCTTTAGAAGCGAGAACGCGCGAACAACAAATTCATCGGGGGGAGGACGAGGACGAGGGGGAAGAGTCATATCGTGAGGCGCTGGGGAAGCTCCTGAATGTATTGGGCTTAGAGCTCATGAAATTGATCGATGTATGCGATTATATTACATTCGTATCTCTCACGCCTCACGCGATCTCTCCAGGAATGCCCCAAAGCTGAAGTAGTAACGGAGGCCAGGCGGCTGCATAGCCAAGTTCTACTCGTTATGCTACGCTTTATGGCCGACGAGTATGATGATACTTGTTCAACTGTGTTTCCGCTACTGCAGTCCGTGCTCGCTAACGTATGTTTACGCCTAGCATTAAACTGATCGTAACTGACTTGAGTATAGTACAAGAGGACTAGGAAGGTGTCTTCAGACACACTGGACGATTCCACTAGGTCATTCCTTAACTCACTACTAGATGTCATTCTGCAAAAGATGAGATGGGTTGAAGACGCGGATCCTACTGATCTGGATGAAGATGATGTTGTGGCTTTTGATGGCCTCCGTAAGGTATGAGGCTTATGGCGTCTGTACGCAGTTACTAATTTGCTGAGAAGGATCTGAGAACTTTTATGGACTCCATCTTGACCATAGAACCTGATCTTATCACTACCGCCGTTCGAACACGCGTGCTTGCAACGCTTTCTGCGCATAGTAGTCGTGTACCCGTGGAATGGAACGACGCAGAGCTGGCTGTGTATCTTGTCTATATCTTCGGAGAAGTCAGCAAAAGTGTGTGACACAACTTCCCTGCTGTCGGCATGCTCATGCTTCCTTAGGTGGTGGCAAAGGTCGTGCGGCGTTCTGCTTAGCCCCTGCGATACCTAAAGAGAAAAAAAGGGATGTCGACTATTCCGAATATCCTTTGACCCCTCTCGGCGAGATTTTGCTGGCACTTGTGCAATCTGGGATTTCGGCATATCCAAATCGTGCAGTTGTCATGCAGTTTTTCGAGACCGTAGCTAGATACGGTGATTTCTTCAAAATTCGGAAGGATTGTATTATGCCAACGATGGAAGCTTTGGTCAGTGATCGGTAAGTTATATGATATCTCATTCGGGCCCATTTCTTAGCTCTTGCAAAGGGGGCTTCACAATACAGACGAATCAGTTCGGTCGCGGGTGTTCTACCTTTTCCATAAATTCATTAGAGAGGGCCGAAATGACATCTCTCCCGAACTCGCGATCAGCTTGCTTAGCAACATCCGGGATCTTCTGGTCATTCACATCGAAGTACCAAAGATGGAAAGCCCGGAAGACGACCCGCTTACGGAAGCCATCAAGAATCTTGGAATATTTGATTCACAGCTGTATATTTTCGAGACTGTTGGCATTCTTCTTTCCTTACTGTCCAAGGCAGCAGAGCAACAGGCTGGCTTGCTTCTGTCAATTGTCACCCCATTGTTGGAGGATTTGTCGACCAGCATTTCAGGGGTCAAGGGGGACAAAGACGTGATACCCATTTTGCGTGTTCATCATACGATCTTGGCCTTGGGCAATATCGCGAAGGGCTTCCCGGATTACCCATCCCCTGTTCCAGAAGGATACAGCTTTGCTCCCTTGCAAGTATTTCGACAGGTTGCACAGGGCATTCTTCTCTCGCTGGAGGCTATGAACACTGCTAAGTGCGTGCGGGACGCGGTAAACTCATTCCTGAGTCTCCGAAGACTCCTCTAGCTAATAGTTCTTAGACCAGGCACGCGTTTGCTCGGATCATAGCAACTACCGGGTCCAATGCAACGCATCTTATCCCCCCGCTGATGGCTAATCTTCTTGTCCATTTCGAGCCGTCCGAACTGGTTGACTTTATGAATTTCATCGGGTTGCTGATCCATAAGCTTCAGGTGAGTATATGCACCAACGTGGATGCCTTTTTTCAAATTGTTCGTGATGCAGAAAGACATGTTCAACGTTCTAGACGAACTTCTGGGACCGCTCAATGCTCACATTGCCCAGCTCCTCTCGCAACCAGTTTCGGGTACTGATGATAGCGTGGCCCATGTTGACACGAAACGTTCATACCTAATGCTCCTCACCAACATAATATCATCAGATCTCCATGACGTGTTCATTTCTGAGCGTAAGAATATCCCCTAATCGTCACGTTATGTCGTGCCTAACTCGTTTTGATAGGGAATAAAAATGCATTAGAGTCCCTCCTCGAAAATATCTGCCAAAACGCGCAGGATCTCTCCGACCCGAGCAGCCAAAAGTCTGCGTTCGCCTTCTTTGGGCGATGTGTACAAGTTTGGTGTAACCCACAACGATCATCAACCAGTGGGGATGAACATAGACCACAAATTTTGCCTGGATTCGAGTGCTTCGTTTATGAACGTTTGGTTCCTACTGCCTTCGCGGTTTTGTCCTCGCCTCAATTTAATCCCAAAGACGGACAAATGCTCGTGGTAAGTCGACCAACTATGCACAGATCAAGGTTCTAACCACACTCGTCAAAGGTGCTTCTTGAGATTGCCAATTTCCTGCAGGTGGTATACAGAATCAGGGGCACAGAAGCTCATGATTTCTTCGTGAGCGTGTTTCTACCATCTCAAAATTGGCCCCCAGACATGGCATTAGAGTTTACTGCCAAATTGCGGGATTTGGACAACAAAGCATTCCGAAAATACTTTTCCGAGTTTGTGAAAGTATCACGCTCTCAGAGTGTTTCGTAGCACATTACATACATGTTTCTAATTCTAATGAGATTTGTTGCATTTCGAGAACGAGAAAGGTTGCGGTTTGTTTGGCAAAGGCCTTGAAATCTAACAAAGGTAAACAAATGATCCCAGCATGAGTTACTCTGATGGAACAATAATCGTCAGTCACTGAGGAATGGCATCAAGTGAGTTCATTGACTCCAGGGATTGATTTATATCTAACACTGCTTCATCGAGCTCGCCGTGCTACTAAACCGAAAATCGTGGGTGTTCAGTTCTTCGTTGACGCATCGCACCCTGACCCTCCTGCCAACATAGAAAGCACCACGAAAGGTATGTCTACTTTGAACTATGAACGGTCATGCTAGATTAAGAACTTCCAGCACGAAGCAGAAGTATCTGCTGAAGAAACATGGAATCGTCTATCGAAGAATATACGCGAAATCCATAACCACAATGCGTCCAAACTCTCCTTTGAAGAAAATTATCGGTATGCGTACAACATGGTACTCTATAAGAGTGGTTCTATGTTGTACAAGGGCGTTTGTCAACTCGTGACGGAGAACGTCGAACGACTCGCCCAAGAGGAGATCGTACCTGCTTTCCCCAGTCGCAGCAACAGCGATCCGATGCAGCAGGGCCAAGAAGCCGAGCTCTTGTTGCGTGCGCTGAGACGAGTGTGGGATGACCATACCGGAAACATGTCGAAGCTGCGAGATCTTCTCAAGTACATGGTAATCTCGTTCCCCCTCGTCCAAAGTACGCGCTGCTCACGCATACCAGGATCGCGTGTATACGAAATCGAACGACGTTCCTGAAATATGGGACGCAGGTTTGGAGCTATTCTTGAAGTACATCATTCGCGCTCCGATACAAGATCATCTCGTTTCTGCTGTTCTGACTCTGATCCAAATCGAGCGCGATGGCTACGTGATCAGTCGCTCTGCTGTGAAAGAGTGCGTCGATGTGCTCCTCCAGCTCATCGTAGACCAGGAGGGGAAGACGATCTACAAAAGGGACCTCGAACCTGCAATTCTTTCCGCCAGCGAAACGTTCTACAAAGCTGAAGCAGAACGTCTGGTGTCCACTTGTGATGCTCCAGAGTATCTACGCAGAGTCAGTCTCATACTCGCATGATTGCTGTCACTTCGCTAATGCTGCGTAGGCAGAGGGTCGGTTCGAATCTGAAACGTCGAGAACGCATCACTATCTCTATTCTCAAACTGGCCCACCATTGCTCAGGACGCTGGAAAAGTATCTCCTGACCCCAAACCTGACGATTGTCATCAGCATGCCTAACTCGGGACTCGATTCGATGGTTGATCTAGATAAAGTAGAGGATCTCAATCGCCTCTTTCGACTCTTTACGATGGTTCCCACTGGCCTTCCAATACTGAGGCGCTCGCTCAAAGACTCCGTCTTACGCAGGGGCAAGGACATCAACCAGTCTTCTATCACCACCGATGTCGCAGAAGACGTTGACGTTGATATTGATGACGCCGAAGCAGCAGCGACCGGGCCGAAGGGGAGGGGAAAGGGGAAAGTCCGGGGGTCACCTGCAACTCTGGCGTTGGCGTTGAAATGGGTACAAGATGTCCTCGATCTCAAGGACAGGTTTGACCGGTTGTGGAAGCAAGCTTTTGAATGCAATCGCGAGGTCGCGAGTGCTCTTAACGAGGTATTTATGCACGTTCACGCCCTCTGCCCCCGCTTATATGACCGCATAGGCTTTCGAAGACTTTGTCAATCTCAACGAAAAGGCCCCCGAGTTTATTTCTCTGTTTATCGACGAAAATCTCAAGAAAGGCCTTAAAGGTGTAGGTCGACGTCGGACTATACGATCTGTTGCTATTCACGATCGCTATCTAGAAAACAGACATCGAGGTCGAGTTGGTCCTAGACAAGACGATCACGGTTTTCAGATACATTACCGAAAAGGACGTGTTCGAGCGATATTACAAGAATCACCTTGCCAAGCGTCTGCTTTTCGGCAGGTCTGTTTCTGATGATGCAGAGCGCGGCATGTTGGCGAAGCTCAAAGTTGAGTGTGGTTACCAATTCACGCAAAAGCTGGAGGGAATGTTCAACGATATGAGGATCTCTACCGAGACCATGCGAGATTACCGGCAACACATCCAAAACGTATCGGTAAGCCAAGGGACTTTCAGAGTTCGAGGGAAGGCTCAGTCCTGCTCCAGCCTCTCGGACTGGAAATTTCTGTGACAGTCATGACATCGACGTTTTGGCCCATGTCACATACTGCGTCCACATGTGTCTTTCCGGAGATATTGTCCAGATCTTGCAGGTCCTTCGAGCATTACTACCTTTCGCGTCATTCAGGTCGAAGGTTAACATGGCAACCTTCCCTCGGAAATGCTGATGTCCGTGTGCAGTTCAAAGCCCGGAAACATGATTTGAACGTGTCCACGTTCGCCCTGATCATCCTTCTCCTTTTCGAGAATGTGGAGGAGGATGGATTCTTGACGTATGAGGTGCGTGGGGTAGTCACCATCGTGAAGAGGATCTGTGTTGAGACCGACCACAGGAAATCAAGTCCACGACGTTGATACCAGATCCAGAACTGCAACGCCATCTCCAATCCCTCGCCTGCGCCAAGTACAAAATCCTGAAAAAGCATCCACCAGGGCGTGACGTCAACCGTGAAGACTCGTTCTCCTTCAACAGTAATTTCACTTGCCCGATGCAAAGAATCAAAATCAGCACCGTGTCCGCCAAAGTGGAGAGTACGGAAGAACGTAAGGAAACTCGGGAGAGGATTGACGAAGAACGGCAATACCAGACGGAGGTACGGGGTGTTCTGGTACTATGGCGTAGTATCTGACTATGACTCGGCTTCTAGGCTTGCATCGTCCGAGTAATGAAAGACCGAAAGCAGATGATCCACAATGATCTCATCAATGAAGTCACCCGTCAACTGGCAACACGCTTCCAGCCAAATCCACAGGATATCAAGAAGCGAATTGAGACACTGATAGATGTGAGTTCTGGTGATCTAGTTGTCGAATGCTCATTGTTTTGACATGTGACTTAGCGAGAGTATCTGGAGCGGTGTGACGACCGCAAATCATATAAATACTTGGTATGTCGTTGGTTCTGCTCACAGGTCTGCCCACTCTCTCATGCAATGGCAGGCATGATCTCAGACGACCTACCCTCGTGTTTCATAGTCCTGTTGCTAATGAAAATTATCAATGTCACATACTTGGCCACTAAGAACCTCACTTCGCATAAACCAAGTAATATAACAAAATGTTGACTATTAACTACATATCAAAAGGTTGACATGACATGCAGGCTCAGAGGTCGCAGGAGCACGAGTCTCATACTGCGCACCTCCGAGGCTTGGAATGGCCTGGGATAATTGATTTGAACTAACAAACGGGATCTTCCCGTACACCGGTAACAACTGGTGTTGGCAAGAGACTCGGGCGAAAATCTCAGAATCACCGCCATCCGAGCTCTGTCGCACAGAGTCCGTCGGTCCAACAGTTTTGCCACCTGGGCTGTCATGACACGTTAGCGAGACCAAGCAACGAGACGACGATACGTACTCTTCGCTGACCCCCACGAGCCAGCAAAGTAATCATCTCATCGATCGCTACATCTGATAAAGATTCTGCGCGACATCGAGGGCGATACCTCGACGCATCGATGGCTCAGAACTGCCTCCACGACGTTCCACGACTGTTCCTTTCCATCGCACTATACCAAGGGTGAGTCTGGCGGATGATAGCACGCTGAACCAAGACTAACCTCGACAAAAGCACGAGGAATCAGACAACGGCCTTGTGGCTGGATTGTGCGAGTCAGTCATCGAAACATCGTCGGTGGAAGGGTCAGCATACCACTCCAAAGCCACGCCGAAGGGGTTTCCCGGAAAGAAGGAGAAATAGTGCAATCAGGGTATTTATACAGATTCACCTTGCCTTAGGGCTGGTCTCTCCCACGGCTCAATATGGAACATAAATATTACTTCCAAGGAGACTTGCTTCTATCTAGGTTCTACAGCTCGTCTCTCTTAAGGTTATCGGACCCGTGGAAAACATCCCTGAGTTCTGTTGTGGAGGACTAAGTCGTATACATTTCGAGGACAACATGGGGACTTACTTCGACGCATGTCCGGGCCGAGTTCCATGGGGAGGACGACGTTGTATTCTACATACAGGTTACCGTGCCCGAACTGTTCAAACAGAGGCATTCCCTCCCCTTCAAACACCTGCACATAACCTGGCGGTATGTCAGAAAGCATCAACATCTTGCTCGGAGAACTCACCAGGTTGTGT
>JBBPOF010000077.1:0-54717 GCA_038091315.1 Porphyrellus cyaneotinctus | reverse complement strand
GAAAGCGAGGGTGCGGGTGAATGCGAGAAGACTTCAGTCACGGCCGCAGCTGCAGCGAGGCTCGTGTAACTTGCAGCACGTTGCACCGGGAACCGGCAAAGCGACGTTGGACTCGGCGGAAGGCGAAGCTGTCAGTAGATGAAGGGTTAACGAACACCTTGTCAAGTGCGAGCGGTCACAATGCTAACGTTGCAGACCCGTGTTGGTTGGTCGTCCTTCCGAGGTCGGCCGACGTTTTTGGCACCGGGCTTGTTCTTCGTACCCCTTGGACCCCCTCGTCCATGTTTGACTGGCTCGGACATTCGTTTGACTTGTGACTTGGTTGTGGTTGGTGGCGGCGACAACGACGGTGTTGGTGAGGTGTGGGAGCGTAATTAATTGCGGGCCGGGCGGTCCGCCAGTTAGGTTTCGAACTCCACTACTAGGGACCTAATCGCCCCATACCTATACATTGCCTACCAAATGTTATCACTCACAAAGGAGTACATCGACTGATAGTACCAAGGTCGATATCTCGAGCCTGCAACAGAAAAGTCAATCCACTCCAGCCGCGGTGGGTTCTGGTCTTTTTGGACCGTGTCGACTAGAGGAATACAGGCATAGGAGTAATTCGATGACAGTCAGGGTAGAAACTTAATGCACGGAGGTTAATGCTCGATATGTCTCGCGGCCGACTAACTCCGAAAGCCGTGCTTCGCTGGGTTTAGTCGCGAAAGAAAAGAACTACTCAATGGTAATCAGCGATGACCACTGGCAATGTGAAGGGTCGGTGTCATACCTGATCACCAGATACAGTAAACATATTGTTGGGAAAGCGTTCAAGCACCTCCCTGCAACACGCTGACGCTAAATATGATGCGGCGCGAACGATGGTGTAACGTAACACCAAGTAAAATTTCACTGTGGATCACAGTCAGACATGACGTAGAATGAGAAGTATTCTGACCAACCGTCCGGTCCTCTTACCTCGATAATCTTTACAGAAACGTGTCCCCTCGTCTCCGACATGTCAACTACTAGTATTGCTTGAGCTGCGTGGGTAAGGTCACCAATGAACACGGGTTGAAGGCGAGTGGTTCCCTCTCCAAAAAGGGCATGAAGGGGAGGACCTCCACCAAGCCGGCGAGTTCCTAGGACCTCAGGATGAGCTCCGTGGTCCCCTGTGATTTAGAATACCAAGGGAACTTACTTGAAGAAGCCATCACCCGGTCCAAACACTACGCTTGGATGAACGATGGAGGCATCCGAACAACGAGAAAAATAGGCCTCTTCCAAAGTGCTTTAATCCTCCATAGAGAACGGTACTATTGACGTCTGCACTTATATTGCTGAAATGGATAAACTCTGCGCCGACAGCAGATGCAGTTTCCGCGACATTCCCTGCACTGGTCCAAAGCGTGGGTTCGAATTGTTCTGGAGTCCCTCTCAGTAGACCCACAAGGAGTACCGAAACGCCGGCAACCAGTGAGTGGGGGTTCTGTGACAACCGCAGGATACGGAGGAAGAAGGCGGCTGCGGATGATCTAGGTCTTCTGTATCTTCAATGCCTCTTGGACTTTGCCTGGGGAACGGGAAGTGATCTGAACAAATGACAATCGTCGTTGACAGGTTTCCCCCCGCTGCAGAAGCAAGGCTTTGGCGATGTTGAACCGTGGCGACGCCCGAGTCCACAAGCGGGGATGGGGCCAAGCACCTGGAGAACCGAGGGGACGAACCCAGAAACCCAGTGCCACAAATCATGGACATTTCCCTCTCTACGTCGTAGAGTACGCAGAAATCTACAGTGTACCGAGATGTGTCCAACCCGGAAGCCAAGTGATGCTCGCTGTCTTCGGACAAATGGACGGGGAATTAGTGTCGTGACGTAAGTAGGAATTTCTACTATGTGAAATTCGGTCATTCAACGCAGGGCTCTTCCCGAGACGCACCTACGAGGGATTAATACTGTTCAAAAAATCATCTACTCCTTACCTCGCTCCGAATGACATTGACAGTATCGGCGACAAAGGGAAGGGTTAATGGAGATTGCTGCGCCGACCGGTACTGTGCCTGGCGGCAAGGGATGTTGAATAGACCCAAAAAGTAAATCAAAGTGCCCAGTGTGCACCTTGTGGCACGGTCCTCATAAGTTCGCGGAGAGTGAATACCATCATCCGAGTAGAAGGAGACTCGACTGACCGTGGCCAGTGGATCTTCTGGCGTGGCAGTGTGAATTCCCCTTTTCCGTCCCCTTCACCCTGAAATCGATGGAATCAAGCAACACGGTCGAGCTTAGAGTCAGTTCCCAATATCTCCCATAAGATGGAACGCACTTGCCAGCGTGAGGGAACTCATATGTGAGTACACATCGACTCATTCTTCAGTCGTTCTCGAATTCCGAGTCTATTCTTACTTGACCCGTCGATCCATGGCAGCCTACAACATGAGTGTAAAGTGCAAGCCATTCTTGGCCGTAGGCGAAGATCACGATGATGTACATCCTTCGCACTTCTATCGTCCCAAAGAGTATGCGACTCGGAGTCTTGGCTGACATAGCCGAGGTTCAGTTGAGCCCCGTAGGACTGGCAGCACGCCTATGTCGAAAATGAACGACAGAAATGGTACGCTCTTTGTAGTGCATTCTGAGACTCCCTTTCGGGAACGATGTTCGTGACCCATTGTTCTGCCAACAGATTCTGACGCCGCCTAGACGTTTGATATGTCATGTCATGTCATGACTTGCGGTCACCGTGGTGGTAAAGTCACGTGACATCTTGATTACCGGAGTGATTTGATTCCCCGGCCAGATATCGGTAAGAGACGAGTTTCTGGATAATTCAAGGTCAGACACATTACCGGTTATATGGATTGTTTGAAAGCGACTAGCCAAGGTTGATACCTGACCGCGAATCGGAGATTGGCCGTGGCCGTGCTGCACTTCAAAGAAATTGTAGGGAAACATTGTTTGCCTGCCAGGGTGAACGCCGGTAACTGAGACTTGAAGCTTGAAGGAAACAAAAATACTCTTCGCACCGTGAATCCTCAGGCATCATTTCCATCTTGGGTAGCCGCAGAAGGAAACCCGCAATGGTGGTTTGAATCGGCCAACTTGGACCCTCGGCCAGGGAGCCAATCAGATGTAGGCAGCAGTGTCCAAGAACTTAACACCCTGAACTTAACCCACACCGTCACAGACAAGTAGCTCTCCAACCAAAACCAGACAGGCGGAGATCCTATCAAGCCTCCGACACAACGCGGCCTTTTAAATTGACAGAATACACCTTGCATGCCTCCGAAACGTGCAGAGAGACTCAAAAGTGCTTCGGAATGGCTGTTCAGCTCATCCCTTTCTCTCCTTTCTACCCCTCCAACCCCACAGCTATTCTTTCGAGTCTGCATTGAATGTCCATTCCTTACGAACAATTATTCTCCTCCAGGAATACCGTCCCAAGGTCACCATATTTGAGGCTCCCGAGCTATCAAACTCTCCGTCGTCGAAGGTACCATCCTTACGGAAAAGCCCGTACCCGGTCGTTGTTGAGTACCACGGACATGACGGTGCGAAGCATTAGCAATTGCCTAGAAGGGGTCTTATCTTACAGCAAGGAACTTGCCGAGGAAGTCGACTTCGAGGCTGACGTGCTACTAGCTCACATTAATATAACCCCTGTCTCATTTTCTCTGGTGCGAACGCAACATAATTTTCCCTTCTGTTCAACTAATTGGAACACAGCTAATGACCCCTGAGGATGATTGGATGGCCGGCCTGCGCACGGTCGTTTCTCAAATGATTGGCCGAGACGGCGCCCAAATGCGCCTTGGATTCATCCATTTGGTCATTGTAAGGTTAACCATAACTGCAATATCAAATTGGCTCATCCTGACGTTCAGGACTTTGCCCTTATCGTGCGTAGTCATATTCGCCGGCGCGGCCTAGCGGTTCCCAACGGGCTGTAATGGCGTTCCCTCCCACTACTATAAGACCTTCCCATGTAGTATATTCATTCCGCCGTTGCGCAGATCGTGATCTTGGTTTGTGCATCCCCATATGTATATGCCTCGGACGGTCATAATCGAGTTCCTTGTGGTTGATGTGTTTTTATTCAGTCCGAGTCGAGTGATTCACTTTAAAACTGTCTAGCTCTTAGTTGACAAAGCGTTTGGAGCCCGCACTGATCTCTATCCCGACCTCGATCTGGCATCGATGGCCTCTCGGTTTGCTGAACAACCCCGCGTTCGTTTTGCTGCCGAACTGACGGTGCCGCCGGCGGACCGACAGAGGAAGGTAGAGTCACCACTGGCCCACCGCTGACTCACGCTGACAACACAACCCATTGGCCAGAGTCATTCCTTTTACCCAAAAGTTGCTCAGGTGAAGGGACGTTCTCAACGTCAATCTTCGTTCGATCTGTTCTGGCGATGGGACAAACTCTCCTCCGCCCCACACGGTCAGAGCGAGCGCAACTTGAAGCACCACCAGCCAATTGAGCGTGTAACAGCTGAGGTATGTCGTTGGTCGCGTTGTAAAGGATCGGTCTCATGAGATGTATGGAACCATTAGGCTAACCTCGAGGAAAGGGACTGCGCCACGCTGTTTAGCTTTTGGGCCGCAGGGATTTTACAGCACAAGCGGGAGAGGATAGGTTTCGGTACTCTCACGGGCCACATGCAAACAAGCTTTGCTACCACTGCGTTCTCTTGAATGCCCGCAGACGTTCCTACGGTACTTCTGTAGATGGTAGATCCACCACCGTCAAGGCCTTACGTAGGAGTGGCCCAGTTCCTGGTATATCAGCTGTGATTGAGATGTTAATGTAACAAACATACGCGAAAGTAGACATATGGAGGACAACACCACAATAATTCAGTCCGCATCAACGACGAGGCCACCACGTCCCCTTCTAATCCGATCTTCTAAGCCTCCCTCACCACCAAACACTCTCTTCTGCTCTTGGCTCAAAAAACTTCCCATACCTTTGGACTTCGACCTTGCTTCGTTCTCCGCTTCCAACTCTGCCTTCTCCTTTGCTAATAGCTCCAGCAGACGTTTCTGCCGATCAACCTCTACACTGGATGCATTGGACTGCATGGCAGCTAACCGCGCCGCACGATCCCCGGCATCATTGGCAGGTTTCGAGAATGAATCCGCTGTACGAGAACGAGATAGTGGTGGTGTCAACCGAGAACGTTTTGCGCCGTTATTCACAGGACTAGGACTTCGTCGCCTTTTCCTTATGTCATCAGCATATCGACCCCCGCGCCTCTCATCTCTCGAGTAGTGGCGCCTATTGTCGTCGGATTCATCAGAGCGAGACCACGATTGAATGCGATCATCTCGGCGCCTGTGAGACTCAGGGCTGCGGCTGCGGCTCCTTCGTGGTCTGTATTCGTCCCTACGACTGTCGCCGCGATGGGAGCGAACGGGTGATCGAGAGCGACGAGTATGAGGACTGGGTGAGCGCCTTGAGTAATCACGGTCATAGCGCTCGTAAGAACGAGAGCCTCGCCTCCGATGATCGTTAATTGGGCTTAGACTGCGTGAGAGACTCCGCCTCCGTGTATGACGATCGGTGTCCTTTAATTTTTCCTTACCCTTCTTGTCCCGCTTCTTTTCTTTCGCCTTATTCTTCTTCGGTTTAATGCTGTTTCGCTTCTGCAACTCACGAAGACGAAGGGGATTGGACATCAATGCCTGGTAGGTAGCCTGTTCCTGTTGCTTCATCGCAAGCAATGGGTCCTCGCGAATTTTCGAGGCGACATCTCGTGCGGTGTTGGCATTCTGAACTGCGATGAAATTCTTGTACGATGCTCCCAACTAGACAATAATCAGGAAGACAAAAAAGCAAGGAGCCGAGAGGGGGCGTACCTTGGCGTTGTCATCCGCAATCAAGATCTTGTCCACTCGCTTCTTTCCAAGGAGATAATCCTCCAGGTCGTTAGGGTTCTGGTTGCTACCTGTCGCTGGAGTGGTATACATCCATTCTAGTTTTTCCGTTCTTTTCTTTCCTGTCTGCTCCTCTTGGAGGCGTTGAAGCTCCTGAAGCTGGCGTTCCTCCTCCTTCTCCTTGCGCAGCTGATCAAGCTTCTTCTTCTCTTCGAGCTGGAGGGAACATGTGTTAGTTGGGTGGCGGGCAGAGGAAGAGAATACTTACAGCTTTCTTCTCCTCCAACCAGACCCGCTCCTGGTTCTTCAGGAGGAGCGGGTGCCAGGATTTCTTCATGTTCAAGTCTCCGCCACCCATCTTGGCTGAATTCTGTGTAGACGGTGTAAATGAGATTCAGATTGTCGTGGTTATGGTGAAGGACCGTTGGGTGGCCACAAGACCAAACTTCTTAGTCAGCCATATCGAGGGCGCAACTTGCACTACTGTACTACCCACGAATTATTATTCCCACTGGGGTTCTGGTCAGAATCTAAGAGCCACCTTACGCTTTGCACGAGTGCTGGACGGCGCGTGTATTTTACAATGAGAAGTCACCTAGGTAGAAGGGGTGTTTGCGCTTGTTTGTATCGACCACTTTCCAGCCGTCACTCTACGGTGCCACGCCCAGCCTCATGACACAGACTACTCTATAGCAGCCTCGCGTTTCGTACTCGGCCATGCCTGAGACTCCAGACACTTACAACGACACAGCGGACTTACCGCCTTCTGAGCTGCCGTTCGTCTCTATCGTGCACTAGCCCCAACCCCATTGACATACATCGCAGCCCTCCGCGTTCGATATACGCACTTACACGCCAAGAAATAACGCGCGGGATCGCCAATCGATTTGTACACTCACGGACATACATCGTTCTCTATCTAGTGATGGCCGCACTGTCGGTCACGACCGTCGTACTCAGCTTATCTGACGGCTGTCCCGGACTTCCGTTCTACATTCTCGAATTTATCATCAACACTTCAATGATTCTTGAAGTGGGTGTTCGCTTTGTCGCCTTTGGAAGGGTGAGTTTGCCTATTTCTTCTTGGCGTTGGGAAAACTAAATTCGACCATAGCAATTCTGGAAATCACCCTACAACGTCCTCGATCTCATCCTCACATTATTTTGCGCAATCACCCTTCTGGTATTGGCATTTGCGGGCTGTGGTTCCACGAGCAAGGAGGAAGAATTGCTCGACACCCTGTTACTAATAGCTCGTAACGTGCTACAGTTTGGCCGTTTAGCTGCGGTGACGAGACAGTGCGTCTGGATCTTTTGACACGCTACAATGGAATTGACAGGCTGGCAGGTCTGGCCAGTCGATATTTTCACGACCAAAACCTATCGACATATCTGCGATCCGCCGTTCGGGGTATCGTAATCTTGATCTTGACCTCGAAGATGAAGATGAGGACGCAGAGCTCGGTCGACCTCTCGTGGATGAACCAGTGTTGTTTGATGTACAAGATACACAGCCAAGGAGGATGTCAGATATGCCACATGCCGCTCAAGCAGTTCGTGAACGCGATCAGGAGGATGTTTGGGCGGAATTAGCTTGAGTGGAGTCGGTAGGTATGTCTACGGCATTGTTCTCCAGCGCCTTATCAGGATCGGACTCCGTCCCTGTGCGCCATCGAAAACCATTCTTTGCAAGCACATTCTAGTACTTGAATACCTTGTATGATCTTCTGCACTTTAGGTGAACATGATAGTGTGCAATCCTGTGTGGATGTCTCGGCGGTCGTACGCAGCGGGATAATATTACATGTAGATTACGATGGAGAGGCGCGGAAGTAATCGAACAAGGCGAGATATCAGGTTCATGCACAAGTGTCGGTAACTGGCCATCAATCCGTCTCTTCTGTGTGATACCCAGCCCGCCGCATGGCACCCAGACGATGTCTCGCAGCGCCAAGCTCCTTTTCAAGCTTCAAGATCTCAACCTGCTGCTCCATCTCACGCCGCTTAAACTCCAAGACGGCCATGTTGTTGTAATCGACTTCTTCTTCTTGTACTTGTTTCGCGGAAATGGCCTTGACTTGTTTGACGAGCGCTTTGCAGGCTTCAGTGACAGCTTTGGCAGCAAGCTCGAGTCGTTCTTGCGTCTTGGACATGAGGCTTGCCTTGACACGAGACGCAGCAACCAGCTGGGCTGTCGCCGCAGCGACCTCGTTGGAGGCAACGATGAGTTGCTCAAGCGAATGCGTTCCGGAGAGCACACCGTCAGCACTTTCGATGAGCAAGTTTGTGGCGAACGCGACTGATTTCGCGGCAGAGATGAGACCTTCTGTCCACCTGTTGTTGCGCTTGTAAAACTGCTGTACGGAACTCGAGCCTTTGCCCTGCGCGACGATTTCCTGTTGAGATTCCGTTGCGGCCTTGATGAGGCGGGCAATGGCGTTCGTGATCGCCATCGCTGCCGAAAGGATTGAATCGTGGACTTGGAGATCCACAGCATTGAACCTCGACGAGTCGCGTGGGCGCGACATAAGTTCTTGTAGCCTTTGGGTGGCTGCCTCGATAGCCTGGGCTGCGTTGATCATCTCCTGTTCAACGATGTCTCCGATATCCCCATTGGCTTTCGAGAGGCCCTTTGAGCCCTTTGGAACTAGAGTATCAATGACCTCTGATAAGCGGTTGAGAGATATCCTGGCTTCGCTGTTGTTGCGCATGGCAACTTCCTTTCGCTGAGCGGGCTGCAGCAAGTCAAGCTTGTACGACTGCAAGTTGAGGAAGAAACGTAATCCAACATCGCCAGCTGTCTTGGAAATGGCGACGATCTTGTCAGAAGCATCGTCATCGTTGGCAAGTCGGGTGATACCCTTGCAGTTGATCAGAACGTCCGACAACACCTGAGCGAACTCATTGGCGCCCTTGATCACATCAACGTGGTCACCACCGACATCGCCTCCGAGATGAAGGTTGAAAATAGTAGCGAAGTCCGTGGCATTGTTGACAGCCTTTTCAATCATTGACAATGTATATTCTGGTGTAGAATTGGTGTTGCCGGCCTGGGAAGGAGACTCGAGTTCGTAGATCGCATCGTCGATCTTTTGCACGCATGCTTGCAAAATCGAGTCTGCGCAAGGAACATGAATAATGTGTCGGTCGGTGTATCGTGGACGTACCAATGATTTGGTTCAGCTTCTTACGGTTGTCCAAGATAAGGGTGTCAATCTGAGCATTGGTCGCTTCCTCAGATATATTTTGGTTCTGGGAAAGATGTCAAGCCCCATAATATAGGAAGCACAGAATCCCATTACCTGTTGGGTCTCCGACAACTGCTGAATCGTACTGTCCATACCCTCTTGAAGAATCATGATTTCTTGATCTTTCTCATCGCGCAAGCGTTCCAAGTCACCGCTAGCATTGTCGAGTTTGACCAATAAATCATCGATTTGAAGTTGTTTCGCCTGCCAACACATCAGTATTTTATGGGGGTGTAAAAATGGGTATTACCCTCAAGGAGTCTTCAAGTTCATTCAACTGGCGGTTATACTTGCCAAGAACACTGGATACTTCCGAACTCTTGGAGCGTGCAGCATCTTCTGCACGCTCGTTAGCGAAATTGAGCTCGCGACGCAAGCGCTCAAGTTCATCCTTGTGTGATGACTTTTGACGATCGACGTCAAAGCGAGCCCGGTCACGCTCACGAATCATGTCCGCGAGCTCCAAGTTCTTTGCCTTCAGGTCCCGCTCCATGCGCTCCATGCGATCGACTGCTTCTTGCGCAGAATTTGCTTTGAGTTGCATCTGTTTGAATTTCGCAAGCATGTCCAAATGTTCCGTTCTCAGCTGGCTGTAAAGCTTGGCCAGCGCTTCGTATTTGTTCCGCCACAGTATGACCTGGTCCTGCAATTGCTTGATTAACTCGTCTTTTGAGGCCATTTGCGCGCTAATGTTTCCAGCGCTCGCGGCCAGCTCCCCCTCCAATGCTTTAACACGCTATATATAACAAGATATCAACGGATCGCGAAGGCAGTGAGAGACAGAAAACTTACATGGTCGTACTGTTCGAGTAAGAGTTGGTCCCTCTCATACTGGCCCCTCATGGCGAGCAATTCTCTTTGGTACTCATTCGCCTGCTGGACAGCTTGGTTATTGTATTGTAACATCTGTTGCTGCAAGAGCTGTTCTTGGGCCAAACGCTCTCGCTCCGCTTGTTCGCGCTGGCGTTGTTCAAATTCAAGTTGCTGTTGCGCTTCGCGATCCAATCTCTGCCGTTCTTCAGCTTCTCGTTGAGCACGCAAGGCAGCTTGTTGATCCTCGTACTCCTTGAGCATCCGCGCTTGTTCGCTGACCGCCGCAGCATCCGGAGATGGTGCTGGAGGAGGGGCCGGCGTCGTAGTAGACTTTGGTCGTGCTGGGAGCTCTGGAGCATCACCAGAATCAAAAAGGTTGGGTGGTTCCTAGTAGTTTGCGACCATTAATGGTGGGAGAATGATATCAGGAGTGTTCTAACCTGGCCAAGCTTTGGCACATTTATGAGACCCGTCAGATATTTGAGATTGGAACACTCGTAGTAGAAATTTCGTAAATTATAATGCTGTGCATTGAAACGTTCCCGCAGTGGCTCCAATGCCTCGTGATCGTTCGTTCCTGACAAAAGGGGATCAACGGCTGCTTTGAAAAATCGTGAAATACCTTACTTCGGTACAGAGCTCGCAACATGCTCGTTATAAACCTATAGATACCCCAACTCTCCTTGACAAGTGGTACCAATGAAGAAATTCGACACTCGTTGTTAGCTGAATGCCTGAAGTGCGCAAAGACCATCCTTTGGAAGGACTCTATCTGATCTTGCAAACCCATAAGGTCAGTAATAGTCTCGTATCTGTGGTTCTCTGAGTCATCGAGGAGTGTGTTAATTCATGTCTCTTACCCTTCGTTAGGATCGTCGATGCCCTTGAGTGAGATATACTCCTCATACTCGAATAGCCCGTTGAATTCCGGGCGCAACCGATGGAAGCGAAGCTTGGCCAGAATAAATTGGACGTATGTTCGAATCAAAGATCCGTATCCTAACATCAATTTGGATGTTTCCCATGCAGAACACGGAATGGGACGCACCTCGCTGCCCATCAGTGGCGACGGCACGAGCACAAGTCTCAAGCCATCCAGTCTGTCCGTGCGCCTCCTTAATAGTCTATATGTTCAGAGAATGAGTGACAATGAATGTTAGTATATTTCGGATCGATCACACACGTTAGGGTGACCCTCTTGTAAAACTTTGTGAACGGTGATGAGCGCCTTGAATGTTTGAACTTCATCGGATAATATGGGCTGGACACGTAGGCCACTCCAGAATGATATTGAGCTATGGTAATCCCAAGTGTATACGATACATTCTGCAGCAATGTCAGACAGAAGAGGGGGCCAAACGTGCCGTGAACGCACTCCGGACGTGCTTCTGCTTTGGGGCGGTCTCGTCTGCGCTGGTGGCTTTTTTTATGTTGATTACTAGTTCTTGTTCGGCCTTGTCTTTATCAACTGGGCGGGTGGGGTAATGTACCTCGTCACCGCCATCAATGTCGAAGCCAGGACGTCTTCGGTACGACCTGCAGCAGCAACGTCAACTGGTCCGCAATACATATGTCTTTGAAGTGTTACTTGCATGCTATCCAAACGACTTAATGTTTGGTTGGGTCAAGAAATGATTTGAAGGTGCGCAGTACCTCAGGTGTAACCGCTGTTCGTGGGAACCGGATCTGAACTCATACCCTGACCTCGAAATGTTCTCATTACTTCGTGGCAGGTTCCCCAAAGGTGTATGTCCAACGTTCAGGCCGGCTCAGCGCTGTCCAAGGCCGCAATCACGCCGACTGTTACACACGGACGAGTTGTTAGGATCTTCGACTTCCAGTTATGCTGCAAGGAAAACGTCCTGGTCAAGCCCGACGATCTTGCTTTTGGGTTTCACTCCAATTTTCACTTTTGCCTTGGGGACATGGCAACTACAACGCTTGCAGTGGAAGATCAATCTGATCGACGAACTAGAAGAAAAACTACAGCGCGACCCCATCCTCCTTCCGAAGCGAATAAAGTGCGAATGCATCCCCTCTAGAACAGCGAAACTCTAAACCGCTGCCATTTCAAGCGTCTCCGTGATACCAGAATTTGCCTTTCGCCGAGTCTTGCTCCAAGGGCGTTGGGATCATGCACATGCAATGCTTTTGGGTCCCCGCGTTCGTGATGGGGCCCACGGCTACCACGTCATCACTCCTTTGGTGAGGGCAGATGGCTCTACTGTTCTGGTCGACCGTGGGTTCATCGGCAAGGATTTTTCTGACCACAATGCTCGGGACGAGGAAGGGGAAGTTCAGGTCCTTGGCATGCTCCGAACATCGCATAAACGAAATTCGTTTACTCCAGACAATCAGCCCACGGAGGGTAAGTGGTACTGGGCAGACATTGACTCCATGGCCGAATTGGCTGGAGGAGAAGCTGCTGGAGTCCAGCCTGTTTTCGTTGAACAGATATTTGGTGAGTAAGTGTGCCACGCTGGGAAGATTCTGTTAAATTCACGTTTTGTAGACGGCCATGCTGGCGACGCAGTTACTTGCCTCAGTAAAGGCATACCAGTTGGACGTTCAGCTACGGTCGATGTGCGCAATGCTCATTTGTCGTATGTGGTTACTTGGTATGTAAATGTGACACGGTCATGTGCGCGTCTGACTTCAGTTTAATAGGTATTCATTATCAGTGTTCACCGCCGCGATGCTCGGCCGTGTCATTCTAAAGCGAAGGGCGCAGCCAGGAAAACCTATGCCCCGGCGATAAACAGGACCGTGACTTACGACGTTGTCTTCAGTGACGTCTATGACGGGGCCCTCCTCCATAATTCCGTAGTTGTCTACATCCCCAACATCCTTCCGATGTGTAGGTATATTATTCATCGACACGCTGATCAATAATTGATCTGGCAAATCCCCATGAATCAAAAAGCGATGTTCATACGAAAGGTGAGACTATTGTTTCGAGCCATTGTGCCTTTTGCGACGTCTTGCTTTGACAACGCTCCTCTCTTTTAACTCGGATGGAAACACGCCACTGCGTCACCTCAAAGGACAGTCAACTTATAAAAGGGGTGTTGGTACGTTGGACGGCGCACCATCCCACTCAATCATGCCTGCTCGCAACTCCCACTCTCCTTGTTTACGTCACGCTGATTATCTCAGTGCTGGGCCACTTGATACATCAATGGCCCTCTCACACCGGAGAGACGATCTGAATGACAATCGACACGGAGTCAAGCCCAGTTCTCATAATGATACGATATCGTATGGCGCTGAAAAGCTGATCCCCAGGGAGGCAGTGGTGGAGGCAGCTCGTGGGTACTTCGTAGCCGTGGCCGATGAACAAGTGCCGACATTAGACCTCTCAGACAGAGAAGACGTCGGACAACCTGAGCATGCCGTACCTCGACCAGAACGAAAACGTCACGCATCATTCGTCAGACACCATCATTGGACTCAGGCATTTAGATCGGCACATACAGCGACTACGCAGGCCCCTACGAACGACGTTGATCAATCTTACACGCCGACGAGGAACACAGCTGAGACTGTCCTCTCGGAGGAAGATCGGTATTTGGACATGCTTCTAGAACGTGAGTCGTCGCACTAGAGAATAACGAACAAGTGCTCATCCGACCATTTCTCAGTTCAGCCTCAAACAGAGAGACACCGGCTGCGGGCGCGTTTGCCTCCTCAGATTCCGCTCGTTCCCAAGGACAGGCCGTCGAAATCCTGGTTTCTCGAGCGTCTGAACCCTTTTCGTCGTATCAAGTACCTGTCGACGCCACCTGCTTTCAGGGAAATCGTCTCGATCCCGAGTGAGAATAGTGGGCTTGCTCGTCGCAGATTTCTGGCACGACGAGGGTAGCAACTTGCCATGTAGTAGCAATCGAACGTGGCAACTACATTCATAATTAATGTTGTCCGTGAGAAATCTCTCAACCAGTGCTCTTCCTTGTCCTGCCATCATGGCAGACTTAGAGACGTCTGAACCCAATCCAACATCTCAAATCCAGCCTGTTCGGATGCGGTTCACTGACAGATTTCTCACTACCCGTACACACGGCGATTCTTCGAGGTCATCTTCTGTTAGCTTTACGGCACCCATGCAGTCAAGGTCACACAGCAGCGCTGCCATGGATCCGACCGAGAGTAGGAGACGCGTTCGCTCGTTGGGACCCGATTCCATGGTGTCTGGCAGCAAATTATCCACGAAACCTTCTACACGGCATCATGAATCTCGCAGGAAGAAGAATTCCCAGAGTCAGCTGAAAGTTGACCCATTTCTGTCCGACTTTGAACCGAATGCCTTCTCGGATGAATACGATCTTTGTGAGTTCTCCGTCACCTTCTCTCTCCAGCCTCTAAATTCGTGGCCGGCGTTACCACAGCTCACGAGGGCAAGTAAACGCAGTCTGGTACAAACGTTCCCTGAACGTCTTTGATTCATCCAGACCCAAAGATATTGCAAGACGTTCAGCGTGCCTTACATCTTCAGTCACGCCGACGTGAACGCATGTCGCAACAGCTGTATTCTACGGCTGACGAAATGCCGTCCTCCGCAGACACACCCATGAACATGAGCGCATCTCACGCTTCTACGTCCACAGCTCCACCTATCTCACATTCATCCCCCCAGTACCAAGTGTTCAACTTACCGTCCGAGGTGGACTTCAGCCCATCGACCCGATCCGCACCTCTCCATCCCGTCCCGCTGTCCTCCAACGGTGGTGCAACCTTGGACTGGACAGGTTCTCAGTCTGAAGATGATAAATTGGATCGGCGCTGGTCGATTTCGAGAGGTAAACGGAAGGACAAAGATAGAATGCTGCCATATAGTAAACCCGTTGCTGAGAAACAAGAGGCACTGTTCACAGGTCTGTCGCACGGATATTCGAATCTGAATGTTTTAATTTTTTTACGGTTCTAGATAGAATCTCAAGGATTAGAGCCGAAGCATCACCGCCGACGGTTCGCAAGGCAGTCATTGTCAGCGAACAACTTGGGCGACGGTATAATCTCTTATATGCTTCCGTAGCTAATGGGGATCCTGTGAACCCTGCGGAAATAGCTCGTTGGCATGGCAGTTTGGGGGCGGAGACACGAGCATGGTTCGATGATGCTGAGCCTCTAACCTGGCTTAAGCACCTGCTAGATCGACGCGGAAAACGGCAGTCACAGTGGCACGTGTCTGCGCTTGTCGTAGAAGAGTACATCAGGTTCAAGAAGAGCGCTAATTCATCTACGCCTCTACCACTGTCACCGACTTTGTCGTCTTCACTCGAAACGCCCTCGTCCCAGTACCGCCTCAAACCCGTAGCGGGACGAATTGCTGCTCCTCCATCAGATTCCTCACCTGGTACTTTTCTCAGTCGACCTCGCTCTGCAGATGGTCATGTATCTTTCGGTCCCCTCGTTGAAGACTCGCATGAGTCTCTTGGTAATCCCCAAGCGCGTGACGATGGGAAAGCCCGAGGATGGCGACATTCTATTCCCGCTTTATTCGATTCAGGCAGTGCTAATGGTACTCCCTCGCCATATCATCACCGAAATTCTTCTGGAGGATTGTCGCCGACTAGTAGCCGCCTCAACTTTCCTGACATCATCCATCGTTTTCGTCGGCATCCTGCGGAGAGCGACGAAGGTTCCTCGCCGTTGGGTTCCCAGTCAGAAGACCAGGACAATACCCTGCCGAATGCACCCCGCAAAGAGAGCAAGCGGAAGGATCAATTACGTTTAGACCAGTTACAATCGCCACGAGAAACGACTACAGAAATCGATGCCTCGAACAATACACCTGATACGCATGCCACTCCCCTCCCGGTTGATTCCACGGCATTTTCGGGACATCTTGACCACGGGATTATTGTCCTTCCGGAGGAGACCCATCCAGATGCTGGCGTTTCTCACCCTACGCCCTTCCGGAGTAAGCGTTCGTACCGTAGTACTTCCTTGTCTATCTCGCCAACCGCTCCCCAAATACTGCCGGAATCCAATGGAGAGCTTAACGAGCGAGATCAACTCGAAACGGAGTATGAGCTAAAATTGAGGTGCGCGCTTCGTATTTTCTGACACTCGTCGCCTCACACCGCCCAAGAACACTGGAGGACTTGAGAAATCACAATCACAGACTACGTCACCGCATGCAGCGAGTTGCTGCTGATGCGCGGGATTATGAGCAGGTTTGTTCTAACGTGATGCCGGCGCTGGGTACCGTGTATCGTTGTCTCCCAACGGAGTTACTTGATGCGCTCAGCCACGATCCCTCAGCAGTGACTAGTGGGACGCGCAAACGCCATGGTTGGAGGGTCGTCGAGGACATACATGCACGTGTACTTCGACAACGTGAGATTCTCGCGAGTTTTCTCTCTGGAGTGAAGGCGAATGCCGATGCGGCCTTGGTACCGGAAAATGTTTTGGACCATCCAATTTCCGCCCTCATGGAGAAGTTGCGAGCACTTGAAAGAGAGCGAGAGCCTCTACGGGAACAAGCTGATGAAGTGTCCCGGATGTTGATAGAAGTCAGGGCATCCCATTCGATCGTCAAAGAAGAATATAATGATGCTTTGTCTTATACATCCGTTGTTTATCCAGAGGTTCATCTCTATCTTCCCCTCAAGGTCACTGTGCTTACCTTGTGAATTTCAGCTTTCGCATATCGTTGCATTAGAAGAGAGCTACAGAGATCAGTATCAACAAGTCTGGGAACTTGGCATGGATGCGTTGACCGTCATCCTCGATACGATTGCCCCATTTTGGAGAAGCTACGGTAAAATCATAGGGGAAGATATGCAGGATTTTATAATCATTCCCTGGTACCGAAACGAGTTTACCGGAGAACCCAAACGCTATCCAATACGATCGGTTCCTCGTCGTTCCCCTCGCCATTGGGTTGGACTTTTCTGCCTCGCTGTCCTGACCTTCTTCGTAACGTACTTGCAAGTGCGGGCTGCGATCACTTCAGCATGGCATTATCGACTTCGATGGATCGACAACCCAGCATTCCGTTGGGCAATTATGCCGTTCTTCTGGGTGGTGATACTCATTCAATGGCTTGCTGTCACGTTCGAGATTTGCATTGTCCTGCTGTACGTTGCTGTCGTTGCATGGTGGTTGGGATGGCTTATTGGGCTATGTACTTAAATACTAATCAGACCACTGTTTCGTCGCATGCGACATCCACCATCCTTATATATATATCCTACAACTCGTTCATTTTGTTGGCCCTGTCGTCAGATTGACATGTCAAGGCTTGGGTGCGGCGTCTACAGATTTTGATACAGGCTGCGAACTGTCATTGGTGGACTTGTTTGCAATGTTGACCTCGCTTGCCTGGGAGGTCTCTCCAGTTCGGCCACCCTCTACGCAAGGTCGACAATACCCTGGGTATACGATCAATCTAGTAGCCAAGTATGACGCAGTCCTACGCTTACTCCCTCCCATGATCAATGGTACGTTGGCTTGACCACACGAAAAACAAGCAATCTTTGGGGGAGGAATCTGACTCTTGGGCTGTGCTTGCCGCTTGCGCTTTGTCGCGGGGGAACCTGGAGTTTCTTGTGTAGACTTACGTGGCGCGGATTTGCGTTTTGGTCTTCCACTTTCAGTCGAAGGCTTGATTGGTTTCATAGCAAACGACGGCAAGGCAGCCTGGGACAGGTATGTCAGTACGCTCCAATGTATTGCATCCGCATGCGTACGTGCTGTATTTGGGTGAGCTGCGAACCCTCAGGGAGCCGGTACGCCAAATATTTTTGTTCGGGCGGTTCCTGCGACGTAAAAAAGTGAGAAGAACCGGGGTAGTCAAAGGCAACGGAGAATTCCCTACAATTTCCATGAGGATTTTCCGGTTTTCTTCCATTTTTTCCTCGGACCCAACCCAACGTGTGAAGGTGTCCCGGATATATGAGCTCGCCATCTTGAACTGAAATTCAACGACCTGCTTTGGAGGCGACTCCGTTGGAACACTAGTCTCGGAAGTAGTCGAGGGCTCTTTGGGCAGTGTCATGGTAGAGAATGGGACGATAGTGGATACCGTGAGGTCGCCAGTTGACCCAGGATCGCTGAGTGTAGGGACAAATTCGCACGAGGCGGGTCCGCGGGGAAATATCCAACGATCTGAAGGCGCGTCTCGGAACTCGATGATGATATCGAAGTCCTTTACAGGTGCCTGGTACTGGTATTGCTGTGTGACCGCAGGTGCTGTCGAAAGAGGGTTACTTGACGAGTCGGTTCCCGGTACGCTTGATTGTGAGGCAGTAGCAGGAATACCTGTTACTGGAGATGATAGTGGTTGAATAAGAAGGCCAAGAGTTTTAAGCTGATCCGGCGTTGCCCGCCCTGCAGCAACAAGTTGCAGTAGATTTGCAAGCGCTGGATTCGACGTCGCTGCCGCATTGACCTGAGAGATCAGGCCGGGAGGTACGGGTAGGGTAGATGATATGGATGACAACGGTGCGTTAGATTCCCCTACGGGTGCGGACGATGGGGCTGATGAGGTTTGTGGTTGGTAAACTGCCTGCGACGATGGATTTCCCGGCGCCGATTGGTACACGAACGTTGTTGGTTGTGAAACAGCCACAGGAAATGGGCGATAGTAGACTTCGAACACCGTAGTCTCCATGAAGAGGTGGGGACCGATTTGGAGTGTGCATCTGCCGCGGTTGTAGATCGTGTGTGGGGGTGGCACGACATCAGGTTGCTTCCCTCCTCTTCCGCGACTTGAGAACTTTGGGAACATTGACCGAAGCCATTTATCCCTCGCTGCGATGATTATGGTGAGCGACGGTCATGTTGTAACGACTGGCTGATCTTACATTGTTTCAACGATTGCAAAATTACAAAGCTGGGGGGAGGGGGTCAAGCGGGTATCAAGCGTGCGTGTACAACTGCTTGCCTTTCCGCGGGTGATTTCAGATCATGGGGTTCACTGTCGCTGCCACCGACCTCCCAGTCTGGGACGTCCCCGACGGGCAGTTTCAGTGCTTGACTACTACGCATCATCAAGGTGTTTGTTTGGCCCTGTTGTGCGACACCCTGATCAAAGTCCACGTCCATCGCAAAACATGAGCACGCGCGTTCGTGAGTGTTTCTAGCCGCAATTCTGCTTCGTCGCGTCTAACACAGAACACAGAAAAAGGCGGAACTGTATTTCGTCCAGTATCAAAGGCGCGGTCACGCGCCACCGAGAGCACTTCCACGCAGCCATCAGTGTCACAGGACCATCGTGTCTCGCATCCTCCTTCCGATAACATCCCGTCTGTCTTTATTTCCCCGCCATCCACAGTACTCTCCCAGTTTCCGCTACAGGGAAGTGTCGAAGTTCCCACAGCCATTGCAAATACTACGAAGCAGGGTGTTCCAATCGTCGTATCTTCTTCCAGAGCCACGGAACTAGCACAAGCAGCTGGATCGAGACCATCGCCTGCGCCTACCGTCGACGAAACTGTCGTTTCGGCGGGTCCTTCCCGTGCCGAGCGCCCGATTCTTGAACCAACTCACTCTCGAAGCAAGGAGAGGTCGCGGTCTGAGTCGCTAGCTACCGCCGTTCCAAAGAAGGCTAGAAAGGCGCGGAGACCTACAACTCCAGCGTTTGATGCAGATGCAGACCCCGGCGAAGAGCTGGACCCGACATCTGTCACCATGGCTGCCTTATGCGAGGATACGGGCCAAGGCCGCGTAAGCAGCAAAGCAGCAGAAATTCTTGACAACCATCTTGCATGGAAGAGGTCGAATAAGGACAAGAGGGCGAGAATTCGGATGTTGATGGAGGCAAGAAAGTATGGGAGAAAGGAGGACGTCGATCCTCCACGGCGCCCCGAAGATGAATCAGAACGGACGCCAGCCGCCGATGTAACACCCGGACAACCATCCACACAGCCAGTCTCCAGACATCCAACCACCGATGATAGATCCGGACAGGGTTTCGACTATTCCCAAGACGTTTCCACTAGTCGATATAATGTTCAAGTCCGAATTGGTCCTAACGGAGAGACTGTCATTGACGAAGAGTCTCTGTTTGTTGATCGTAACGCTGAAGAAGACACTGCAGAGTACACCCATGTTGAAGAGTCGGACGTCACAAAGTTTATCAATTCCGCTACATACTCGAAGCGCTTTCGTGGATCACGCTGGAGTGCCGAGGAAACTGAGTTATTTTACAATGTGAGCTGGTGTCGTGTGACAGTCCCTGCTGCGCCTGACGCTTTTCCAGGCCCTGTCACAGTTCGGCGAGAATTATGAACTCATTTCATACGTTCTACCTGGCCGGGATCGTAAAGCATGCAAGAACAAATTCAAAACTGAAGACAAGAAAAACCCTCAGCGAATAAATTACTGTTTGAACCACCGCAAGCCATACGGTACCTATTCCTCTCTACGTCACTTGCCTTCTTACTCGTGCCCAACTTAGACATGCAAACCCTATCCCGCATGACTGGGAAGGATTTTAGTGGGCCTATCCCAGAAATACGAGCTCCGGCAGCATTGTCGTTGGTACCGAGCAATTCGGAAACCAACCGACCTCTGGCTTCAGGACGGGCTGTGGGTTCATCGTCGACCACCACTGGGCATGTTGAAGAGGTTGTCGGGGACATTTCTAGTTTTGACCCAGAGTGAATCAAAAGAAAGGCTATCATTAACCTGATCGATATATTTTACTTGCCATTTAAGCCGGGGTAGCTCAGCTGGGAGAGCAACAGACTGAAGATGTAGTCGTTTTCTGGAGGTCCCGTGTTCAATCCACGGTCCTGGCACACTGTTTGTCTTTTTTTCTCAGGGTTCCGATATGCTCATTCGCCAAAATCTCACTGGCACGTGTTCTCCAACATACACTGTTTCAAACGCGCCCAAAATTTGAAATGATTCCCCGTCGCTTCTTGATAGTACGTCGTCGGTGGGTGGGTTGAGTTGTCCTCCGCTCCGCGAACTGGACTAGCTCGATATTTATACCCACTGAGGTGCAAATTCCAGCTTATTGGCACGACTTACTCGATCTGGTGTGGTTTCCTGAAGTTCCACCGAAGTACCCCGACGGTCAAGAAAGGTTGGGGACCTGACCCCTCACGTGACGAACGCGTCCATCCTATTTCAGTGCGGTTACTCTGCTCCGTCTCGTACTTCCAGACATCGTCTTGATTCAACATGGCCCCACGTCGTACTACCTTGCCCGAGGAGGGCGTGCCGCCTAGCCGGCCAACCAGCCCTCCAGCGATGGATGACATCGACGAGGTATGTTATCAGTATCCACTACTTCGCCATCGACCGGACGTTAATCTTCCCAGATGCCGTTTTTCGACAACGTTGACGAGCTTCAACAACATGTATGATCATACCTCTCAGACTACTCGACTCTAACCTCTTCAGGGCATAAACGTGCAAGATATTCTCAAACTCAAAGTGAAATGACTTTGCAAATATTCTACCTAGCCTATCTCATGCGTATCTTAGGGCGCTGCGATTCACACAGTATCTGGGGTTGTGATGACGACACGTCGACAACTCCTCAAGATCAAGGTCAGCACTTTCTGTTACTCTGGAAGGTTGGCATGTTTATCGGGTTCGTTTCATAGGGCATGTCAGAGGCGAAAGTCGAAAAGATAAAGGTAACATGAGTATATGCGCTCAGGGACAGTCAGCCCAATTGTTTCTCCTTCCAGGAAGCCGCACAGAAGATTGCTGTAACCAATTTGCCTCGAACGCGATCTAGGGACTCATTTATGCATATAAGGGCTCTTCGTTCGCGACGGGGGTTGAAGTCCAAGATCGTCGAAAGCGCGTCCTCGTGATCAGTACAGGTAGCAAATCTGTAGATGCCATTCTCGGAGGTGAGTCATCTCGATTCCTCGTGCCAGAAATTTAAAAAAATTAAGCTGTCCCGACCAGGTGGACTGATGTCTCAGTCAATAACAGAAGGTATGTACCTCCCATTGATGGTTGCTGGTTCTAACGAGATCTCCTCGGGAAAGTATACGGTGAGTTTCGTACAGGAAAGACGCAGATGGCACACACGATGTGCGTGGTTGCCCAGCTCCCACCTGAATTAGGAGGAGCTTCAGGGAAGGTATGTTGCTCGCGTTAAAGATAATCACTGCCCACATTTGATTATTCTAGGTGGCATACATCGACACTGAAGGTATGTAAGGTCACTAACTACTTTTTCAAGCTCACGGTGCTCAAGGTACCTTTCGTCCTGATCGCATTCGGTCGATTGCGGATCGCTTTGGCGTAGACGGGACGATGGCGTTAGAGAATATTCTTTACGGTGTGCCAGAACATTGTCCACTTGGCTATTGCTCATAAGTTATTTGTAGCCCGGGCATTCAACAGCGAACACCAGGTTGGAATTCCCCCGCTATCGTTCTCCCAGTGCTCATGCTGAATGTGCAGATGGAACTGATAAATGAGTGCTCCCTTCGTTTCGCAGAGGATAAAGACTTTCGGCTTTTGGTACGTCGGTGCATCCGTGTGGCGTTAGTATCTAACTTTTCATAGATTGTCGACTCTATCATGGCTCTCTTCAGAGTCGACTATTCTGGAAGAGGAGAGTTGAGTGAAAGACAACAGAAGGTGCGTGCAAACGCAAGCACTGACCAAAAAGATGCCCACGCATTTGCACGAACACTGTAGCTTGCTCAGGTAATATTCGCGTGGCTGAAGAACTAAGGACTGCCATGTAAACACTTTCTCTAGATGCTTTCCAAACTCACAAAGTTATCCGAGGAATACAACGTCCGTGGTCTGACTTGTTTTGCGTTTCTCCGTTGACTAACCGTTCGGTAGCTCGCAGTGCTTATTACAAATCAAGTCCAATGTACTACCTTGAGTCATCTCTCCTTTCTATGCATTTGTATCTAATAGCCTCTAGCCGATCCTGGAGCAACCATGACTTTCGTAGCTGGTGGCGCTCTAAAACCTATAGGGGGACACATCCTCTCACATTCTTCGGCGACTCGCATATTCCTGCGGAAGGGTGCGTACATTGGAAACGAGGAGAAGCAGGTGAAACTAATATACTGTGTTTTCGACATAGGCCGCGCAGAAGAGCGCGTAGCTAAACTGGTTGACAGTCCTGATCGTCCTGAAAGCGAGGCTTCCTACAAACTGGATGAAGGCGGCTGGACCGATGTTTGAAAATATTACCTTTCCATGAGCGCCACGTCCCCTTGATCCGAACTGCTTGACCCGATGCGCTCACTAGGTCTAGACCACCCAAAGGTTTTCCCATCCGCCGGCGTGGTTCGGTCCGAGACTCGTTTGTCCCTAAAGTACATCAATACACATGTTCCTAGTCATCTTCGATCCCAAATTGGCGTAAGCCTTCATCGTAATACCACACTAACCGCCACCAGGCAGGGACCAAGAGACCTGAAACCTGTGTACTGTGCTATACATATCACATTTCACTAATTTCACTCACTCGGGAAAATACATTCTTTGGGCGAATGCCGGTCCAGGTACGATCACACGTCCAGCGGACAGTCAACACCCGAATCCCCACGACGATTTGTGGACGCGTATCCACTCCGATCAAGATCACTGGAGTCGACGGCGTGGTCAACTCTCCACTGGAAATATTGTGCCCTCACTAGATTGACCCATTTACCCCGTTTGATTCGAACATGTGCCATGCGGTCTTAACGATCTTCAAGAGAAGCACGTTTGTTGCCTTTTCTCACACATAATGCATCACATATAAAGGTTCCCCAGGCAGTGAACGATGATCTGCAGATTCATCTTTTCACGTTAACATGTTGACCATGACGGGCGCCAGATTGTTAGTATTCGTAGGCATGGTTCAAGCAAATTTGCCGTTGTCGCCCATCTACCCTAACATCGAAGCATGCGTTGACTTGCCGTTACAATACTCCTGTGAAAATACCACCATCCTCATCAATTCATGCTGCAACGTCGTGAAGGGTGGCCTTGTATTGCAAACTCAGTTCTGGGATACTTATACTGGTTTGGAGAGCCTCGGACAGTTGCTACCTGAGGGAAGTTGGGGTATCCACGGCCTATGGCCAGACAACTGCGATGGGTGAGCAAGTGCTTGTCTCACACGCGATTCTTGATACTAATTGCATTACAAGTTCCTTTGACCAGTACGGCGATCTAACGAGACAATACGACCCGAACCCTTCCCCGAAAATTATTCCTGGTGGTACTATCGTTCCTCCTTACAAGGGTCCTAGCGTTAGGACGTTCATCGAGGAATTCCAACGATTTGATCTATTGAGGTACAGTGAGTACATACATTGCACGCAAGGTAGATCGGCTACCGAGTGCTCTATTTCTATCAGTGGACACTTTCTGGGTGAATCGAGGCGCACCAAACGACGATTTCTGGGCACATGAGGTTTGTGATTACCCCAACTATGTTACACCAAGTATCGCTAACAAAAGTGGTAGTTCTCGAAACATGCAACGTGCACCTCGACGTTTGATGTCGCTTGCTATGGGCTTGGCTACAAGGAACATCAAGAAATGATCAACTTTTTCGAGACTGTGACAAAGGTGTTCCAGAACTACCCAACTTACAACATACTCGCTGCGTATGTGCTCATCCTGCGGGGCTCCGTTCCGCTGACCGTTTTCCAGAGCCGGAATTCTCCCCTCCAACAAGACAACGTATACTCTTGCGAGCATCACCAATGCCCTCCATTCACAGACTGGCGCAATACCTTACCTTGGATGCAGTAAAAATGGTACTACTCTTGACGAGGTTTGGTACTTCAACCATGTCTTGGGCATGGTGAGTACATTAGCTAGCGATGCCTGAATCGATTCAAATTGTTTTACCCACAGGAACAATACGGGACCTTCAAGCCAATCGATTCAACCACTCTATCGACCTGCAACAAAGATGGCATTTGGTACTATGAACGCACGCCTGGCTCAGAGCGTCGAGTTACCTGTTAGTTAGAGTTGTTTCCTTTGTTTATAAAACGCGTTGATGGTCACCAAACACGAAGAGTCATGTGATGTGACACGACGCGACGCGACGACAAACATGTAAAAACATTTTTATTGATCCGTCTATGCGAAACGTCATGGTACTTCTACTTACTTGGGTGGTTTTTGGTCACTTTCATTCCTACCATCATCTGCAACTGCGGACATGACTGTAAGACTTGATCTCGACGCGTCTGTGGTAGAGTCAAGTACTCGGAGAGCCCTCCTGGATGTTTCGCTCGCGGTGGCCAAGTGCAAGAAAATTGTAGTGGTCACCGGGGCCGGCATCTCGTGTTCGTGCGGGATACCAGTAAGTCGAGGTCTGGCAGCATCGCAGTCTTGAGGGCACTGATTTCGTATCAGGATTTCCGCTCATCAGACGGGTTGTATGCGCTCGTTAAGCAACAGCACCCCGACGTTGTGTTGAAGGGTCGGGACCTCTTCGACGCGTCACTGTTTCGTGACAAAAAATCAACGGCTCTATTCTATACCTTCATCTCTGAGCTCAAGCAACGCATCGATTCTGCTACGCCCACGCCCACACATCGTTTCATCAAGACACTTGATACCAAACAAAAGCTGCTGCGTTCCTACACCCAAAACATCGATGGCTTCGAGGAAAGAGTTGGACTGCGTGGTTGCTCAATCCAAGAGAGTGCCTCTGGAAAAGGAAAAGCGAGACTGAGGGCTGTAGAAGTTCGCAACGTCCAACTGCATGGAGACATTCACCGTGTCCGCTGTACCTTGTGCTCCTTGGATCTTCCCTGTACGGATGGTTTTGTGCGCATGTTCAACCAGGGGATGGCTCCGGAATGTCCAGAGTGCAAGCTACGCTGTAAGTACTTCGCCTTGTATCGTTTGAAAGTCGTGTCGACCATGCTGTTTGCCCAGCGGAAGCACGCTTAGCTAGATCGGCTCGACCCCTTAAAGTCGGCGGTCTTCGCCCCGCCATTGTGCTATATGATGAAGTACATCCATTCGGGGACGACATCGGGCTGATTCAGACTCAAGACGTCGCACGGAAACCCGATATGTTGATCATCATGGGCACATCCATGAAGGTCCACGGGCTGAAGAGACTTGTAAAGGATTTTGCAAAGGCCGTTCACGCCTCGAAAGCATCCACCTCCGGCACGACAAGATCAACCAGGAGCTGGCAGGGCAAGGTCGTCTTTGTCAACAAGACACCACCGGGAAGCGAGTGGGAGGATGTAATCGACTATCATATATCTGGAGAAACCGATTGCTGGGTGGAAAAGGTTCTCGAGGACTGGAAGAAGAAGTGTCCGGCAGATTGGGAGGTTCAACAAACGCTGGATTGCGACGGCGTGTTCAAGGTTACGAAGGAGTCAGCGTCGGTGGCCACGCTGAAAAAGCGTAAGTACCCGATCATTGCTCGCCTCGGATACTCTATTCATTATGTGGTACAGCCATATGCAGGCGGAAATCTTTTGTGGACAGTACTCGCCGAGATAATGAGACCGCGTGTTCTACCCCTCCGTTCAAGCCAACATCGAGTACACCATCGTCGCCTGTCAAACGACGGCAATCGGGTTGCCACTATTCCGACGTCGAGTCAAGTCCACGAAAACGAAGAGACGTGCATAAGGGAGCTAGTCGCGAAGGGCAGGAGATGAAAGATAGACGCCTCCTATTTCTGGATACGACGAACTCTGCCTCACAGGTCGACAATCCAAGAGCAGTTGAATCACAGTCCTCGAGGACATCTAGCCGTCAGTCAAGAGTCCGAACATTGTCAAAAGAGCTCTCTATCAAGAAACCCAGGATGAGGAGCGTCACACGACCGAGCGGGGAGGTGTGGGTTGAGATGAAGAAAACAACATAACGTCCTAGCGTGTAAATTAGCATTGTATTCTCATGGAGCGTTTAATGTGTTATATTCCAATGTTGGTGCGCAAACTCACTTGCCAGTGACTGGAGACCGGAATGCGCTAAAAAGTTATAATGATAAGATAGCTACAAGACACAGTACGACAAGCATTTCCAGAACCTCGTTTCCCGCTGGATCCAATCACTCGCTAATCAGCTCAGACACGCTCCAGTCCTCAAAAGAACCGTCAGGTAGATATCGTCGAATGATCAACGGTATTTTTCGTTGTGAGAGTTCCTTGATAGCAATCTGCAGGGCATCGGTCTCACCATCCAAAGGAACGAGAACTGGGGCATTCATGCTGTCCGAGAATATAGTTGGGGATGTCGCGCTTGGTGGACAGACGTACCTGATTTGCAATGCCCGAGTCCCCAGTATTCGTGCACGCTCGTATTTGGTCAGGTAAGGAGTGGTCACTCTGACTTTATTCGGCTGTCTTTCGCCTTGCACGCCAGAGATAGCAGGCTGCTGTGGCAACTGCTCCTCTCCGTTCGTCATTTCTTGGTCAAGATCCCCACCATTAACACCATTGGGATGTGAGATCTCGCCATTGGCCTCCTCCCCCTGCTCCTCCGCCTGTTCACCCTCTTGCCGCTCGCCCGCTAGGAGATCGTAACTCTCATCCTGTCTGCGTTATGAGCGCGTTAAGCAATATTGTGTACCAGTCACGCACGAAAGCGCTGTCGTTATAACTGAAGATCGAGTGAGCAATTTGCTTCTGGAGTGGAAAGAAACGAGGGCACGAACCTCGGACCACCGTAGTCGTAATCATCCCCTCCACCACCTCCGTAGCCATCATCAGACATTCCGTATGTTTCTAGCGAGGAGGGGTGATGATGGTGGACTTGCACAAAGGAAGTTGGTTGGTTGTTACGTAATCCACTCATTCTTCTTCGATGTGTTGCCCCGTGTCGGCCCTCAGGCTGCTCCACCGAATCCGACAAGCCTGTGGGTGTGGTGAACGCCTTGCAGCGCGGAGGGATGCCAATCAGTTCTTCCATTTGCGTCGGGTGGCCCCTGCCTAGTTGACAGCGTTATAGATCTTGAACTATGGTCGAAACTGGTCGATCATTCATTTGCTCGTTCCATGTCGGGACCCATGCTTTTTCGAGCCGCCACGGTACGATCTGCGTCCCGACGATCGACGGTAGCATGTCGATATCATACATGCACCCTGTACCATCAATCGTGCTCTCTCCATTTCGCAGCCCGAATCTGCTCCTGCAGCGTCGGTCGAGCAGCCGCACCGCCATCGCCGCTTCTTCGCTGATCAAGGAGCGCTCAACTCCAAACTAGTATGTTAAGAAGTATGGTTGTCTTTTCCGCTTGCCCTTCGCGAACAATGACCTAACTGTTATATATTCGAGAAATCTTGGCATTGGAGTTCTATATCGGCCGACCGACCCGTTATCAAGCCCGTAAGTAGCTAAACAGTAACCTTTTTGTTAGGTCTTTGGATACTTCCTGATGTCATCACTGGTCAAGGCCTGATGGTAGTTGCTTTCGTTTCTAACCTTTCCCCGTTGTTTTCGCTCAGGTCGTATGGTGCAAGAGAGAAGGGCACCAGAATGTATAGAGTGACTGGTGGCCATGCGCATCGGAAGTTGATTGCGGACAGTCCTCTCAGATGGCATATGCCGAGAATGGTTCTGGTGTGACTGCGACATATCGCTGCAGGTGTCCGTTCTTGGAATGCCAACTTGACCGATCACCACACTTGTCTCTCCTCATCCGCAAACTTCGTTCACACTCGCAGTACATTTCTACGCACACCTCCCCCTTCGTCACCTTAGCGTACTATGCCACAAAACAGGCTAGGTAGATCGTGGGGGACTCGCTTCGATTCCCTCACGTCCTCGGACTCTCTTTCCTCCAATCTTGAAGGCGTGGTTGCGGGCTCGCACCCCATGTCTTCCTCGCCTCGCAGCGTCTCGGCTGACGAGGGAATTAGTGTCCGGGATCCCCATGACAGGATCCAACCGGACGCGAGCATTTTCATCGGAAGGTACGGGTCACGCCATTACTACATCCTTCGCTGATGTCAATGCTGTCAGCCTACCTGCCAATATCGAGTACGCCGACCTGACGAACATGTTAGCTCAACATCTGTCTGAGCATCCCCAAGTCAAGGGTATCAAGGTTGTTCGTGATTCCAAGGGCGGTACCTGCGCATTCATCCAGTGTCAGGTCAGCTGTTCTTCACGGCGCAGCGAACCCATTTTTTAAAACCACTCACAATTTAGGACTCTGAGGCCGCCTCCATCCTGATGAATAATCTCCATGTCTCTCCACCGCAGCTGTTCCTGGGTAGATATCTTCGATACGAACCCGCTCGCGCTTTTAGGACTCTACTCATCTCGTACCGGTGAGAAATTTGTCTCCCGCAATATATATGCACGAACGTCGGCGCATATATGCGCGTCGCTGCTTCCAGTCAGTAGTCTGACTTGTATCGCAGGCGGCCCAGACAATATATTCGACAAAGAGATGCACCGAGGAAAGCGAACTTCTTTCCTGAAGACGCTCGGTTCATAGAACTCCAATTACCGCATGCCATGAGAATTCTTAGGACTCCCGGAACCAAGTCGGTGTGTTTACGCGTAATGTTCAACTACCTGATGAATTATTCTAGGCACCTTGCTATTCGGTACGACTCAGCCGCTTTGGATGCCTCACCTTCTGGCGGTGTCGACCTTGGTCTATTGCTCATGCCTCTCCTCTTCGACGCCGAGGTAATGTTACACCTTTCGAGTGGTCATCCACTCATCTTCCGAACACAGTCTCTGTTGCAAATTGCATCCGTATTTGGTGCCGTCGAATATTTTGGGCCCTATGCGCATGAAAATGAGAATGGTCAAATGTCAGCGAGTTTTCCAGTCCCCCATGATGGCCCGCGCTCCACTGTTATGGATCCTGGCTGCTGGAAAGTGAAATGGGTGCACCGAGATGACTGCGTTAGTGCCCTCGTAGTAAGTTGACCAATGTCTGTTATACCGGTGAATTCTAACACCGTTGAAGACGCTTCGCAGAATCCCTCATTTAACGGTTACGTGGGCTCATCAATCGAATACCGCCCCCCGCGAACATGGACTCTTTAATTCGCGTGCGTTATCGGCCTCCCACTCTTGGCGTGGTCGTGGAACGGGACCTGGTTTGCGCTCTGCTTCTAATTTCTTGCCGACCAGCCACACCTTTCCCGCTTTTCGTACTGCTCAGGAATTTTCGGTCGTTGAACATCCATCCGATGTTAACGTTGCTAACTCGAGCCCCGGAGGCAACGTCTGGAAACAGGAAACTTCCACTGCACCAAATAACAGAAACCTGCTTCCTTCGACTTCTCGGTCGTCCCGACCGAGAGCACTCTCACTGACGCACGACCGACCCCAGTCGGTGGTGTCGCTTCCCTCACGAGAATCTACTGGACAACTGTCCTTCACAAGCTGGGAATCGACGAACCGCACGCGATGGGCCGAACATATTGAGTCAACGGAATTCAAAAGCAGCCCGAGGTCAGTGATTCATTTCGTTGCTGAGCATCAATGACACTGTTTGCGCAGCGTGGGTGGGCCCAAACTCACGTCTTCGCCTTATCTTGGCCATCACATCGCGTCCTCGGACAGCGGCTGCCATACTTCACAAGAGGGTGACAGTCAAGAAATTGATGCGGGGATTCCTCACACGCCTGACTATGGGGCGTCTCCTATTGTGCAGAGAACCCCTGGGTCACTCATGCTTCGCACACCTACTACTGCAAGCTACATGGGGGATTTCCAAAGCATGTCTTTCAAGGACTACGAGAGTCAAGACTCACTCCTTCAATTCTCGCAAGAGAAGCGGGATGATCATATTGTCGACCCTACGACCATCTTTGTCGGTGGCCTAGAAATGTTTGGACCGAATGCTTGGGACGAAAGCAAGGTCAGGACGTTATTCTCAAAATATGGAGGAATCGAAGCGGTCAAAGTTATTCGACCAAGTGTGGCTTTTCGTTTGTTACTGTACCTCTGATTGATATTTTCGCAAGGTAACAAACGCTCTGCGTTCGCGTTCGTAAAGTTTAATAACACAGAGTCTCCTGCCAGAGCCATTAAGGCAGAAGTGAGTCGCTTTTCACTGCTATCCGCAATTCGTTATTTATTTTCTCAGCACAATCGAATGGTCGATGGTCGTTTAATTCGCGTGCAACTTCGAGATTGGAATCCAGCCTATCGCTCTTCCTGGCGGCCAGGACCCATCAAGGATTCGGATTCGCAACCGTTCTATGCTAAGGATGGTTTCAGTGTAGACCTCAAGCCGTCTAAATCCGGCATCGTTAATATCGCCGCCCGTATGTCAGATCTGCAGCTCTCGGGCCCACCAACTCAAACTACACCACCATCCTTCGGTGAACCCTGCGATCTCAATGAAGTACAGGACGAGACCGGCACTCCACTACTTGGGGCCTCTTCTGCTGATGACCCAGGGCGCGATTCAAAAAAAGATGTCCATAGGTCGTTGGGCACCAAACAAAGCGACCCTGCCCTACCAGATACAACCTCGCAGATATCTGTGATACCAGCCCCCGCCTTGCCGGGGACACCTACTATTCAGTACTATCCGGGATGGGTCCCAAATTACGCCCTACAGTTTCCGTACCAGATGCCCTTTGCAGGCCAACCTTATCCCGGCTATCCCTTCCCTCCGCCCCTAGCCCCGGCCCCTCCCCCGAGTGGCGGTTCAGACAGTGGAACTCCCTCGAACACCCCTATTCCTATTGGTCCACCTAGTGGTGTATATCCGGTACGTAGCTTGCAGGTGTTCTTCTCGCATGCTAACCGTTGTGTAGGCATTTATGCCTTATCCTCCTCCGCTCGGCCATGGCTCTGATCCGGGCCAAGCCACCGCTGGCCGTATGGGAGTCGCCAACAACCCTACTCTACTTCACACACAAGCTCCCCTAATCCCCACCGGGTTCATCCAAGGCGATCAAGGAATGCTTGTTCCTGTCTATCCCCCGGATGCGCTGAACCAATACATGTCCGGAAACCAAGATCATGGTCAAGCTCCTGCCAATTCCGGGTCTGCTGAGGGGCAGCCTCCTTGGCACCCGCCACCTCCTATTTGCCCGCAGACAGTGATATTTCATCCATACATCAATCCGCCACTGCCTGCCCCGCCGCCCCATCATCTGCGGTCTCACGCGTGGATACCAAGTTATGCATGGCACGGAGTCGCACCACAGTTAGGAAACCCGCATGGAATGCCTGGCCGCCAGATCTCGTCTTTGTCCTCTGGAACGACCCAAACCCAGATGGTATCGAATTTGGAGCGTGGCTTAGTACCTCCTCGTCGACAATACCGTCGAGACCATCACGCTCAGCATCACAAGAATAATTTTGCTCGTGGTACGAGTGGACGGTTTGGAAAAGCTACTTTCGACGCGCCAGCTGATATTCAGCCAACGTCAGTTCCACAGGCGGTCATGCCAGACATATCCTCCGATGATAACTGGCAGCGTTGGAACACGAATCAAGGCAATCCTGCGTAATCCCTGGACTCTTTACATTCTTTTCATTTTGTCCTCTCATTGACCCTTTCACAATTTTTCGAACATACAAAAAATACACCACCTACCATGGTACACACTCACGATTCCTCTTTCCCTGTTTTGATTCTGTCACGTTGTGTTCCACTTCTTTCCAGTGTTGCGCTTGGAACGTCCCATGCCCTGATGTATAGCGACACGACTGGCACGAACCATCGAAATGTAGGCTATGCTTTCTTCTCCGCAGTTTTCCATAGAGACCACTTCGTGCTCGCACGACTTTGGCTGTGTACATAAAGAGATTACTGTATTGAATGCCTCCTGCGTGTAGCGCACCAAAATATAAAGGCCGAGGAGGCCAGCTGCAGGGTTCACGAGGCGTTCATTCAACGCCCCCCGCTCCAAACACTCCTTGCCCGTCACGCTACCCTGCCCGCGGATCAACGAAGGTGGCGAACAAAACAGCATCATGGCATCATGCAGTGCCATGGGCGTTGTCGGTTTGATCGCCGCATACCGCCGAGACGAAATCGTTGAACTTGTGACATGACATCCAACCACTCCCCACCAAACTTACTCCAAATGGGGCTAACGAGTGGCGTGCCGACAGGGGGAAAAGATCAAAAGATCAATTTACGTCCGAATATCACAATGAGAATCATCAACTGTCCAATTGAAACGAGCAAAACGAATCGTGGTCGGCAAAGAAAAGAAAGAAAAGTATATATACGCTTCAAAGCAAGTGACATGAACGAAAAAAGTGTGATTATATTGATATCGTGCCGTTGCGGGGTATGCGAATGGGTTTGGGAATTGTGACGTGCAGTGTAATGAATGAGCGTGAGGATGGCCATCTGTCAAGCTTCAAGTCAGCGCCGACTTCAACGGAGGGTTTCAAGACGGCATACATGGAATCATGAGATACATTTGCTGCGAATGCATGCGTTGAATGATTATGTCGTAGGACAGAGTCGTCTAAATATCGATTAAGTGGTGTGGTAAAACGTAGTGCCTGTGTTATACACTGTGACACCCGTCAATCCAAGTGAGTGCCAGCCAACTAGTAGCTTACCTTTACAAACAGGGAGAGACATGGAAGGTATAAGTTCTTGGTTATGTTCGTTTGTTTCCTGTGACCCAGGATAAATGTACACTACCGGCTCCAGCGATGTGGACCTTGGCGCGCACACGACACACCTATCAGAATGATGAGATTCTTGACACGTGCATGAAAACCATACTTACGGTGTCGGCGACCTCTGCTTTCTGAAAGCTGATGTGTAGATCACCGTTGGGCATCCTCGTGATCTGATCCACTTCGCCGAAAGACTTGCGATATCGAGGGAAAAGGATTAGGAGGAACCATATAAGCTAGTCGAGGTCACGTACTTGACACCATCTCTGAATAGCCTCCAATCGACTGGTGTCGTTCAGCGGGATACCACTAATGACAAGCTTCTTCTTTTTAACTTGTCTCGTTGGAGTGCCAAACGAGGACAAAGAAAGCCGAGGCCCACCGGCCTTATTGGCGAACAAGACGTGAGGCTGCGAATCGGTGGGTTCCTCAACGAAGATTTGATTTAGACCCCATGAATGGTCCCGCCGAGACTTGGCCAAGGATAAACGTGTTGTTTCACCCCTGGGCGACGAAGGGGTTTGTCGTTCTGGAAGATGTGGCGCAGAAGCAGGGTAGTTGGGCCGCAACGACGGAGATGATGCGGAACTACTGTCGCTTTTGAAAAAGGGTTGGGACACCATCCCCCCAGCTTGTGAAAGGATACGCAGTGAACTGAAAATGGAAGACGTCTTTGATGGTGGTGTAGATGGTAGGGGAGATTCGCCATCCTCGTGCAGGGACATGGTCGTGGGGGTTGTGATAGAGGAACAAGTGTTAGAAGAAGAGATACTTGGCCGCGATCGTGATCGGTCAGTGAGAGAGTCACCGGGACTTAAACGTGCATCTGTGTCAGAGACAGATACAGAGGAGAAGTGTCCCAGAACGCTCGGTCGCCACCGCCACGAAGAGGCGCGTGGAGCACTGGAAATATGAGGGGGATGTCGTAGCAATGATGCTTGAAGACTTGTGCTTCGTGAATGAAAAGATAGACCACTTGTGCCTGTGGTGAGGTCTCCACGAGACTGCCAGTGGAACATAGGCAGCCTAGAAGGACTGCGGGATTCCGTGGTCCGAGGCGAGGGTGATACAGAGCGTCTTGAGAGATAAAAGTGCCGTAATGATTGAGGAGGGTTGATAAGTCGGACTGTTGATCGGGGAGTAGCTATATCTGGCGGCGTAGATGGCTGTGACGGTACCAATCAGGTGACACATGTCAACAAGAAGTTCGAGATCACGAACCTGATCATGGTGAGAGTCTTCTGGAGGACATTCTAGGGCAATATCTTCGTCGACGACGACATAATCGTGCATGCTGTCAGCGTCATCTAAGCCACGGCGGAGAGCTGCCATGCTCAAATGAGGATAAGCAAGGTATGGGTTGCTCCTGGTACCGATTGGATCGACATCCGTAAGGTCGAGGACATCGGGAGGCGTAGACGCCTGCAGCTCCGACAGCCAGCGAGAGAGGCGACTGGAACGGCGATGAAGGGTGGCATCGAGAATTGGGACGCGCGGAGACGCGTCTAATTTGCGGAGAGTCATGGTAGAGGAGGGGGAGCCACCTTGGAGGGTGGCGGTATCATCTACAAGCAATTTAACTGGTGGAACACGGTTGACGGGGAAGGAAATTTACATACTGGAAGGAGCGGGAGCGGGAGTGGAAGGGAGGCTGTCATTATAAACCGACTTATGTTTGGGGTGAACCGAAAACGAGGAGCCCAAAGACAGCGAATTGAGGTGGGCGAGGTCAACGGACATCTGAATTGAGCAGGTTGACCGTTGGAGGTAGAATACAACGTAACGGGTATCCGGAAATCTGGTGGAAAAAAAAAAGAAAAACACGTCGATCTGGAGGTGAAAAGAGACGTTTATCGGTCGTCAAAAATTCATGGAACAAAGTGAATGACAAGTCGAACCCCTCATCAACAAAAACGTGGCCGGACCCTTACGACAAGAAAAAATTCACACAACCAAGTGGATGGCCTTGGCCTTGGTATTACAATCAAGGGCAAATTGCTTCCTCGACGTGCTCGGTGCTTTTGCGGATCACATCTCGTCCCTAAAAAAATCATCACGGGCTAACCTATCACTTGCAAATCGTTGGCATCCAACTGAGATGTCGCAAATGTGCATACAGCATTGGTGCAAAGTGAGTAATTGGAAACCCTACAGAGATCTATACATCTGTCACCGCAGAACCTCGTTCGACGTGCGCAATACCCTCGACAATCCGGTCCGCGATAACCCTAAATAACTTGGCGGAAGATGTATCCCGGTATCTGTTTAGAATATCGAGTGCCTTGAGGTCGATTGCTTCATCTGGCCCTCCCGCACCGCTCGACTCTGCAGCGTCGAGTAGTGTCACGAGTTCCGTGTCGACTGGCATGGCGCCAAGGAACGTCAATCCTTCTCGCCTCGCCATTTCCTCTCCTCCCTTGGTTGAAAAGACGTTGCTGATCTCGCCGCAACAAGGGCAAACGTAACCACTCATATTCTCGATCAGTCCCAAGACAGGGAGCTTGACGGCACGGGTGAACGAAAGACACTTCATCGCGTCCAGCAGAGCAACTGCCTGCGGTGTCGTCACGATGACGGCCGAGAGTTTTGAGTGAACTGGCGCCAAGTGTTCCAGCAGCGATAGATGCTCGTCAGAAGTGCCTGCACAATGATACGTTCAGTTTCGCCATTGGACAGCCAACGGGAATTCACGCACCAGGTGGCGTGTCTATGACAAGATAGTCAAGCTCTCCCCATCTGACGTCGCTCAAAAACTGACGAATCATCGCGTTCTTCTTCGGACCTCTCCAAATGACGGAGTCGCTCTTCTTCTTCAGCAAGAATCCTATGCTCATGCATGCCAATCTCGGGTCACTGCCTTGTCGAGCATCGGCATACACGGGTACCCATCCGTCGCTGCTCTGATGCACGCCATGTCCGTCAAGTCCGAGCATGCGAGGTATAGAAGGGCCGGTCAAGTCGACATCGAGGATGCCGACGCGGGGACGGGACGAGAGCGCATGGAGACTGAGAGCAAGCTGGGCAGAGGTGGACGACTTTCCTACGCCTCCTTTTCCTGAACATACGATGATGATGCGTTTGACGGTCTTGAGTCGCCGCGAGATTGGCGTTTCTTGTGACATGGCCGTACTAACACATCTTCAAGTGATCACCAATCAAGGCTTACTCTCCACGAACACGATCATCATTATAGCATACTACTCCCCACACCAATCCCCTTCCACCTCATCTCGGAGCCCTCTTCCATCTAACAAACCTCCGTGGAATGGTGCTTCGACGAAGGGAAGACACAAGGACAACAAATGACGGGTAATACAACCAAGGTGTGAACATAGTGGGCAGGCAAGGAAAAAGGGCGCATTCAGCGATAAAAGGGATGTACCAATCAATCATGAGGGTGGGGGAATGAACATAAAATCCGATAGAAAGATCAATCTGTGTAGAAATCAATGAAGGGCGCTGATGATGTGAGACTTTGTATGCGACGAGGAAATTAGGCGGCTGCCAACCTCATTCGAGATTGAGACGGCGTGAAAGAAAAAAGCGTCCGTACAATACATATCCGGGCAACAACTTCGTCGATGGTGAGCCGGTCGCTGGCCATCCTGCGATGCAAAAGCAGTCTAGAACGGCCGAGGAACTAGAGCAAATGGCTTGGGCCTTGAGATCCCACTGTATGAGCAGGTATGATGAATGGGCATCGTTCGACACGGCGCGCTAAGACCATTTTCCTCCTTCCCGCAGGAGCGTTCCGCGACCGACCATCATGAACCAATATCCAACAGCGACCGAGGACCCTCTGCAACTTCCCTCCGCCCCCAATCTCGGTCGCGCTCGGGGCGTGCCCCGTTCAAATAAAAGAAACAAGGGAACACGTGTTTACCAGATATCGCCCTCCCTGCCACGGGTTGCACCACGTTGCTGCCCCACTGTACCAGGCGCGTTCGCCTGCTGCTGGCGGGTGTGAGAACGGAGCCTGTGCCAACAAGTCTCAGCATCATGAATCGCAGGGCAAGGCGATAATTATCCATCACCTACATTCTATCACTTGCACGATGTTCTTCATCCTCTTGGACGACCTTGCGCCTGCCAGCGGCAGTCTTTTGGCTAGTACCAGTACTGCCATCGTCAAGGGCACCTCGCTGGACACTCCAATCGAAGACGTAGTCGTATTGGAAGCCTTCGCGAACGAAGAGGTCACGGAAGAGTTTGCGTAAGTACGAGTAATCTGGCTTGTCGTCGAAGCGGAGGGCACGCGTGTAATTCAGGAAAATCCCAAATTCGTTAGGGAATCCACGACAGAGGAGGTCTGTAGGCGTGGTCATCTTCTTTTCCATGATGCGATCGTACTTTTGCTTCTTCGTGGCGGCCTTGAGTCCCTGCCATGGGAGGGCACCGCGAAGGAAGTACATGAGTACGTAAGCGAGAGACTCCAAATCGTCGCGACGGGCTTGTTCAACACCCAAGTGTGTGTTTATTGAGGTGTAACGAGCAGTACCAGTGAGATTCTTGTTCTCCCTGTAAGGAATGTGGAGGTGCGTCTTGGGGTCGCGGAACTTCTTAGCCAAGCCGAAATCGATCACGTTGACTTGGTTGCCTCGTTTCCCGATACCCATCAAGAAGTTGTCTGGTTTGATGTCACGGTGGATGAAGTTGCGAGAGTGAATATACTCGATACGGGAAACCTATAGTATTAGAAAAGAAAATTATGAATGAAAACACGGTACAGGAGAAGGAATGTCGTTACCAGTTGGTCAGCGAGGAGTAAAACCGTTTTCAGGCTGAACTTGCGGTTGCAGAAATTGAAGAGGTCCTCGAGCGAGGGGCCGAGGAGATCCAAGACCATCGCGTTGTAATCACACTCGGTGCCAAACCACCTGACGAAGGGAACACCCACACCGCCGGCGAGGGTCTTGTAGACCTTGGACTCGTACTCGAGCTGGGGATGTTTAGCCTTGACTGACTCGAGTTTGATAGCGACCTCTTCGCCAGAGATGATGTTGATGCCAAGGTAGATGTCACCTGTGTACTGTCAAAAATGATGCGAGATGGACAAAGGACAGCTACGCACCAAAGGAACCGGAGCCGATTTTCTTACCGAGTCGGTACTTGCCGCCGACTCGAAGGTCAAGCCTGTGAGCAGGGGTCTCTGCCATGGATGGATGTAAAGTATTCACTAGACGGATGGAAAGATAGAATAAGTATAACAGAAAGGGTGTGCAGGAATGGCGATAAAGGGTAGGAAGACGTGTGGCGAGCGACGTGGCTAATAGGATGCGAGTGAAAGTGGCTGACGTGCCACTACGAGGGCAACATAGTTGGAATAACGGAGCGACAAAGAGAATCAAGAAATAAAATGGCGACTGGTCAAAAAGATCTTGATGATCCTCGTCGTGGGTCGTCCTCGGACTGGAGCTCAGAGTCCAAGTAAACGTGGTGCCCTCGAGGCGCTCGGAGACGTTGTATGCTATGTTCCAGCGACAAAGTAAAGGAGGAAAAGGGACGCATGACTCACCGAGGGGAGGAATTGAAGGTTGAGGGGAGGAGGAAAGGATGGGAGGAGCTGAGATGGAGGAACAGCAAGAGGGAGAGGAAGAGAAGGAGGAAAACACCGCCGCTTACGTGGGAAACGGAGTTTGAATTGGGCGATAATCGCCCAACGCAAGTAACTACACACTACAGTAACGTACCTGGTGATATGATAATAATATAATTGTTGTTGGACGGGAGCAAATCAACCGTCGTCGAGCGGACTTTGCCCCCACATCCATCCTTCCACCAACACCACCTTCGTCCCTCATTTTCTCGCGTCTTTCTTTTCATACCAAATTCAATGGCCCACCCGCGGCACTACGATCCTTATGGCCAGGCGCCGCAACAAACGCTGGTTCCAGATTACCCACCGGCGCCTGTCAATCACAACCAGTACAACGACTATGATACCCAGTGGGACGCCAAGTCTGCACAATCTTTCCAGAGCAGCTTTCATGGCTCACAGGCCCATCTCAACCCCGAATATAACATGAGCAGACCAAACCTCCACTATCAAGCCTCTCCAGGCTACAATGCTTATCAGCCCAACTATCCTCCCGTGCAATCCCCACCAATGGTCAGAGGAATGAGCGTCGGCTACTCGGTCGCACGAGAAAAGCTCATGAAACGCCGCTCCATCCGCCAAGTCGAACTCACGAACGGCAATCTAGTGCTCGACGTGCACGTCCCTAGTCACATCATTCCGAAAGGAACGTCTAACGTCGAGGAAATGACAAAAATGAGGTACACCGCTGCTACTTGTGACCCAGACGACTTCATGCGCAAAAAGTATTCCCTTCGACCTTATCTATATGGCCGTCATACCGAAATTTTCATCGTGATGACAATGTACAACGAAGACGAAGTCCTTTTTGTCAAGACAATGAATGCGTATGCTCTGCGTTCTGTTCAATGATTTCTTCTGGTCATCTTCCTATAGAGTTATCAAGAACATTGCCCACCTTTGCAGCAGGAACCGTTCCAAAACCTGGGGTCCGGAGGGCTGGAAGAAAGTAGTCGTTTGTGTTGTCTCTGACGGACGCAACAAGATCAACAAGCGCACCTTGCAAGTTCTGACACTGGTGCGTAGCTGCGCATCTTCATCAAACATTATTTCACTAGCCACCCACTAGATGGGTTGCTACCAAGAAGGAATCGCCAAGGACTCTGTAGCTGGTAAAGACGTGACGGCACACATCTTCGAGTATGTGCTTTTCTTGATTCTACCTTGTCAACGATAGACAACACATTCATGGTATCAGGTTCACTACAAACGTCATCGTGACGGAGACTGGTGAAGTTTCGTCCGGTGCCTGCCCGGTCCAGGTCTTGTTTTGCTTGAAAGAACAGAATAAGAAGAAGCTGAACAGTCACCGGTGGTTTTTCAATGCGTTTGGTCCTCTGATCAACCCTAATGGTGCGTAAGAATCATCCCAATTCCACCACTTGTTTCCCTGAGAAGGTGGTTTACTAGTTTGCATACTCTTGGATGTCGGAACAAAGCCGACTGGCACATCAATTTATGACCTCTGGAAATGTGAGTAATACTTATGGTCCCATTTCTCGCTGACCGCTATGCAGGCTTCGATTCCCATTCGAATGTTGGGGGTGCATGTGGAGAGTAGGTAACCCAGTTGAATAATGAACACTTATGAACAAATCTCTCCCAGAATCTGTGTGGATACTGGTAGAGGTTGCTCGCTGCTACTTACTAGTCCTCTGGCGGCCTCGCAGAACTTTGAAGTATGGTGCCCTCTCTCCTTCCCTTTTCGTCTAACAAATGCCTTCAGTACAAAATGTCCAACATCCTCGACAAGCCACTTGAAGTATGGTGTTTGTTCACTTGATTTGGTCAACTCACCCTGACTCTGTCAGAGCGTCTTCGGATATATTAGTGTGCTGCCAGGTGCTTTCAGTGCATACAGATATAGGGCCCTTCTGAATGGACCCGATGGCAAGGGCCCGCTCGCATCGTACTTTAAGGGTGAGGCGATGCATGGTGCAGGCGGTAGTAGTGCAGGACTTTTCGGTGGGGACTGTTATCAATTTCTATCAACAGTTATTAACACGATCACCAGAACGCAATATGTATCTTGCTGAAGATCGTATCTTGTGCTTTGAAATCGTAACCAAGAAACGTGAGGGATGGATGTAAGTTTGTTCAACTTTGTGTCGACTTGTAAACTTAGTGGGCACAGCTTGAAATACGTGAAAAGTGCCAAGGCATCCACTGACGTACCCACGACGGTTAGTCAGAAATCCTCAATTTAACATTTCTCCCTAACTATTCGCCAGGTTCCTGAATTCATTTCACAACGTCGTAGATGGCTGAACGGATCACTTTTTGCTTCGATCCACTCTACAATATTCTTCTACAAGATTTGGACATCAGGGCAAAATCCTATTCGGATGCTTGTTTTGCAGGTATCTGAACTCGTCCTGTTATAATGTGATCAAATGGTCAGTTCTGTCACCCAGATCGAATTCATCTACAACGCGATTCAGCTTCTCTTCACCTGGACCTCTCTTGCCAATTTTTACCTTGCCTTTTTCTTCGTGAGTGCTCAAAGCCAGTGTCTTCTTCGGGAAATTGAACGATGAATAGTTGGTTTCATCTGCGACAGCACCTGGTAAGGGTAACGCGTTCAACTTTCTTAGCTCAGGAGTCGGTCAAATTATCTTTGAGGTATTCTTGAAGGTCAGCTACCGACATTTATGCTGCGATTTAAGATTCTGATCAATCTCTAAGCTATACATCGCCCTTCTCTTTGTTACTACGGTATGCTCCCTCGGTAATCGGCCCCAGGTTGGTTGGTCGTGATTTCATGGTGACAAACGGCTAAGATCTTGCACAGGGATCAAAATGGATTTATGCACTCGCCATGATCCTCTTTGGCTTTTGCAATGTAATCACTCTGTACTGTGCCGGCTACACGGTTTACCTTGCTGTTCCGCATTCCGTCTCTGGCTGGGAAAGCATTGCCAAGTACGCACGCGCTATTCCTTCCTAGTATTACTTGCTGAGTGTCAGACAGCCTGGTGGCTACTAATCAAGCATTCCGCGAGATTGTGATTTCCCTAGCGGCAACCTATGGCCTCTACTTGGTCTCCTCAATTATGCATTTTGAACCTTGGCACATGTTAACCTCATTCGTCCAGTATATGTTTCTTTTACCCAGCTGTACGTTTGTTCCCGTTTGTTGCACAGTCAAAAATACTGATTTGATCACGGACAGATGTGAACATCCTGAGTGAGTGATTGTGGTTCGGGAAACTAGCCCCGTCGAATTAGTAACTTATGCATTACTCATCAGTGATGTATGCCATGTGCAATTTGCATGATGTCACATGGTACAAATCCCGTTTGTTCTGATTGCGAATGGGTTCTTATTATGCTATACAGGGGTACCAAAGGTGATAATACCACTGCAAAGGATCTGGGTGGCGCGAAGAAGATCAAGGGCGATGGTGGCAAGGAGATGATGGAAGTCGCAATCCCCACTGCCCGTGAAGATGTTGATCAGTTGTGGGCCGCATCGCGCGCTGCCCTCAAAGTAAAGCCACCGGAGGCTAAGGAACACCGTGATGCGGCAACCAAACAGTCTGACCGTGATCGCAGCAGTCGCACCAACGTAGTGCTTACGTGGGTCGCCACCAACATGTAAGTGTCATCTTTTTCACATTACCCATCTCTCTAATTAATATGCAATCAGGCTCATGATCCTTATCTTCACGTCCACCGCTTTTCTGAATTGGGTGAATCAGCATGTCGAGAAGACGCAATCATCTAATTTCAACCCATATCTTAGCTTCCTTTTCTTTGCGCTGTAAGTTCCATGATGAGTCGCAGCAGGCCCGCAGTACTGATGTTGTCTCGCGTGACCTACGCAGTGCTGGACTGTCTGCGGTCCGCTTCCTTGGCTCCATGCTGTACCTGATTTTCAGATTCTTTGGATTTTGAAAGGGTTGCGTTCTAGACGCACCAATTTCCAGTTGTTGATTTGTACTACTTATGCTATTCGTTCGTTGCATGATACTGCGTACCATGTACCTTTACCCTCTTCGATGGATGTCGTTCTTTTGATGTTGTAATTTCATTTGCTACGTGTTTTGGCAATTGGATACCATTGCAAAGTTGTCGAGACGAATACCCTCTTTTAAGCTGTGCCACCAGTTGCCCCTTACAATATGTTATCGTTACCAGAAGCCGCAGAGCATGTATGCGGTGCATAGGGTGTCTGCGCAAGTTGAGCATCGCATCTTGCAAGAACCCGAGAAACACCATATATACGTTCTGATGGTAGGTGTCGCAAGATAATGACATCCGAACATCTATCACTGCAACAGCGTGTACTTGCGGCTATCCGACGCGTCACCCGGTCTTCTGGTTGTCCATAAACGAGCAGTTTCCATGACGAAATACCCCGGGAAGCGAGCGCGTGCGAACTTCACCAGTTGATGGTTTAATTGCTCAGGACTTTGGTCCACAGTCGAAGGTTAAATGGCATAACCAAGCGAAAACTCGCGCATCCGTTAGACCCATCTAATAATATCCGAAGTTCCCAACCAGAACGGTCTGAGAGACGTTGGTAGATCAAGACCTGACGGGCTTCCTTTCTCATCAAAGTGCACTCCGTTCTCTAGCAAAGCAACGATTAATCGTGGGATAGCAGCGGCGGTACCGTTCAGGGTATGTGCGAAGGGGACGGTTGCGTGTGTCTGGCTGGAAGAGGTTGAACGATACCGAATGTGAAGACGTCGCGCCTGATAGTCTGTACAATTCGAAGCCGAGGAAATTTCGCCCCAGGCGCCTCTCCCAGGCATCCACGCTTCCATGTCGTACTTCCTATATGCACTTGCACCTAGCTCCTCTGTAGGCATGTCCAGAACGCTGGAAATGTCAATGTAAATATGGACAACTGGCATGGATTTGTCGGGATCCTTACCGGAATGGGAAATTCAAACCCTCGAATATCTCTATCTGGATATTCCGAATTTCCTGCAGGTACTGTTCGCTCGAGTCCTTCTCGCAGACAATAAAAAGTTCGACTTTTGAAAATTGATGGACGCGAAACAGCCCACGAGTGTCAGCACCGCGAGAACCAGCCTCAGCTCGGAAAGAACGACCAAGTCCCACCACCTTCAAGGGCAGGGTATTCTCGGAAAAAATCCTGTTTGCGAACATACCAGCAAGAGGGATTTCGGCTGTACCTGAGAGTACAAGCTCAGGATTTGAGTGCGCAATATGATATGTTTGTGAAGCAGCGTGATCGGAATTATAGTCTCGAGGCTGGAATCCACAACGCAGGGCTACATCTTCGCGAACTACGTCAGGAGTCGCGATGAACTGAAAGCCATGTTTCAGTGCGACGGATATTGCATAGTTTGTGAGAGCATTCTCGAGCAAGGCAGCTTCTTTGAGCAAGTAGTACCATGAGGACCCTGTCACAACCGCCGCCGCCTCAAAGTCGAACAATCCCAACGCGCGGCCGATAGCAACGTGATCACGTTCCGGGTTGGGCGGCGTGACAGGAGGGCCATGAGTAGACAAAATAACGGCGGCATCCTCGGAGCCGATGGGAGCTTCTGGATGCGTATCGTTGGGCAAATGCAACGCGAGTCCCAGTAGACTCTCCTCTACGGCAGTTAATTTCTCCTCGAGGGAGATGATTTCAGCTTTCAACGCTTTCGCTTCGCCAAGCACAAGCTGCTTCTCCGTTGGGTCCTTGATCGTACGGATGCGGTCGCCAAGAATGGATTGTGAATGCCGTTTGGAGTCCAATTGGCCAGCGAGTTCCTTTTGCTCTACGTAGGAGCGAGCGATAGACTGCAACGCACCGACTGGCAAAGGAGACTTTCGGTTGAAGGCATTGTGTGACTTGTAGATTATAGACTCTGAGATATCGCGATAGTTGAGCCGGGGTTTCGGAAGGACTGGGTTCGCAGGATTCTTTGATGAAGCGGACCTCTTGGTTGTGATCCCTTGGGAAATTTCAGCACGTAGAGGAGTAGAGAAAGACATGATATACCTGGACTGAACAATGGGCTGGGACGTACGCGACGCTGGCAGACGCGAGCAGCGATCGAAGTCGTACACTTTCCAGATGGCATTCCTAAAACGCGCGGTGTCACACCTGTCACACCTGAGTACTTAAGACGCGTCGCTCCAAGTACTGCTGCAATGGCCTCGACCTCAGCAAAAGGAAAAGCACCAGCGAATGGCGCAAACACAATTGCATACGAGCTACCCTGGTCAGTGTATCCACACATTCGGAAGAATCAACTTACATCCTTGCTCAGGGTTGAAAAGTACCGGCCACAGATATTGGGCGACGTCGTCGGCAACACCGAGACAGTCGAGCGATTGAAAGTGATAGCAAGAGACGGAAACTGCCCGCATATCATTATTTCGGTAAACCCCCACTTGATTCCCGTGCGAGCCATACACCCTAATCCTTCACCGACAGGGTCTGCCCGGTATTGGTAAGACAACCAGTATCCATTGTCTAGCGCACCAATTGCTCGGAGATGCATATAAAGAAGGCGTATTAGAGCTGAATGCCTCTGACGAAAGGTTTGCATTTGACCACTTCCTACCCACGTTACCTCACGCCCCACTCGACAGAGGAATCGATGTTGTACGGAACAAAATAAAGGCCTTTGCGCAGAAAAAGGTCTCCCTCCCACCCGGGAGACACAAAATTGTCATACTTGACGAAGCTGATAGGTCAGCCTGATGTTTGTTAGAAGACGGATCTGACCCCAGTAACAGCATGACGCCCGGTGCTCAACAAGCGCTTCGCAGAACGATGGAGATATTTTCCAACACTACGCGATTTTGCCTGGCTTGCAACATGTCTAGCAAAATCATAGAACCTATACAGAGTCGTTGCGCGATCCTGCGTTACGCCAACCTAAGAGACACCGAGATACTGAAGCGCCTTCTCGAGATATGCGAGATGGAGAAGGTGACCTAGGTCTTCTGTTCCACTGCAAGTATATACTTACTGTCAGATAAACAGGTTGAATACAATGACGATGGTTTAACTGCGCTCATCTTCACCAGCGAGGGTGATATGCGACAAGCCATCAACAACCTGCAGTCCACGCATTCTGGATTTGGATTCGTGTCAGGCGAGAATGTATTCAAAGTTTGCGACCAACCGCATCCTGTGAAAGTTCAAAATATCATTCGCGCCTGCATCAAGGGCGATATTGACGCTGCGATGGAAAAGTTGAACGAGCTCTGGGAGCAAGGGTATAGCGCGGCAGACATTGTTGTCACAATATTCAGAGTGACAAAGACTTTTGACGAGTGCGTCCAATTAATGACCGATGGAACCATATTTGATTTATTTCAACAGACTAGCAGAATATACAAAGTTGGAATACATCAAAGTATGGACCGTTTGTATCGGGTTTGTTCATGATATTCATTTGATTGATTCAGGAAATTGGGTTTACACACATGCGGATACTCGAAGGGGTTGGGACTATTATTCAGCTTGGTGGCCTTTTGGCCCGGTTGTGCAAGCTGGTATGTCTCACCGCTCGATGTGAAGGAGAATAATTCTGATATAATAAACAGAACATGAATCCCGAACTCTTCCAGCTATGAGCTTAATATTCTGCTCCATCACTTTGACTCGAATAGATGGACTACATAGCTAGCTCCCTTTAGTAGCGGCTGTAGTGGCACCGCCACACATCTAAGCACGGCGTCAAATTGGAAATCTAACACAAGCTCCCCAGCGTGTTGCATGTAGATCATCAGATAATGGCAGGACCCGAAACACTATGTTCTATCATCCAGCAAATACATAGTCCTACACTCGAAGGCGCGGCAAAATTGTTAGAAGAAATTGGTCTGGGGGCTATTCCATCTCGTGAGCAAGTCCACCGGGAGATCGACGCAAAGCTCTTGTCTCCCCCGGATACTCTGCCAAATCATTGGCTATCCACGTATCAGATGTACGCATCTCTTTCCTCAGAATTCATTGAATTCATCGATTTCGGTGCAGCCATTGGAAGCCCGAGCCTCACATACCCTCTTTACTCTCGTTCGAGCCTGCACCACCACCTACGAGTTTGAGCTTTGTTCGTGCGGGTATAGATGGTCGGGTTACGGGCTATACAGAGGTGCGTTTCCGATCCCTCGCTGTTTTCGGGATTTGACAAGTCCAGACGTCAAATCCGCATGTTGCGACAGCCTTGACATCGACCTCGATGGACCGTGCTCCGGGAGCCGTCAGTGCCTTTGTCAGGGGGAAGTCGGGTCATGTTCCATTCCAGCCGGGAGGCCTTGACGAAGTACTGCTTTCTTCTACTCAACCCGGCATCTCAGAAGAATCGGTGAAAGGACTGAGGGCCATCCCTCCAGGCTTCTCGAGGGGTCTTCGACTTGCAGGAGAAGAACCCGAGGACGAATCGCTCACCGCTTTCGAGGAATCTCTTCCGTCCGGAGATGGAGAATTGGTACCTACTTTGATAAGTTTCCATATATTGTTTGTTTAACCGTCAAAACTCTTAGGACCAGGAGGCTCACGCAGAAGAACAAGAGCCCGAAATTGAGCTACGTAATGGTGGCCCCATAACTGAGGTGGATGAACTCCTCCCGACTACTGTGCGGCTTTGCCACCGGTGCTCCCTGGCCGTTTCTTACGTTTTGCCGCAGAGATCACATCTACGACCCAGACAGACGCGTCGCAATCACCGTGCCAAAGTTGCGAAGCGTGACTGGGCTCATGTAGTGGACATTAACAAACCGATGACCAATTTTCATGAACTCGTTCCGGAGATGGCGCACAAGGTTAGTTTTGGAGAGCCTTCAGTGACTGCACCAATGACGAACGGCGTCCTTCAAGTACCCTTTCGAACTGGATACTTTCCAGAAAGAAGCGGTGTATCACTTGGAAATGGGCGACTCTGTCTTCGTGGCGGCGCATACATCTGCTGGGAAAACTGTGGTTGCGGAGTATGCGATTGCTCTAGCGGAGAAGCACATGACTAGGTACGCCTGCCCAACGTGTTTCGCATTTCCGGCCTCAAGCATGAATGATACAGAGCCATCTATACGTCGCCCATTAAAGCACTGTCTAACCAAAAATTCCGCGATTTCAAGCATACCTTCTCTTCTTCGGTTGGAATCTTGACCGGCGATGTACAGATCAACCCGGAGGCAAGTTGCTTGGTCATGACGACGGAGATTCTGCGCAGTATGCTCTATAAAGGGGCAGATCTCATCCGTGACGTCGAATTCGTAATATTCGATGAAGTGCACTATGTTAATGACGCAGAGGTAATGCGTTTCATTCGTGTTGCAGCGGTCTCTAGTTGATGCATGCGAGTTTCTCAGCGTGGCGTTGTATGGGAAGAAGTTATTATTATGCTGCCCGATCATATAAGCATCATTCTTCTGTCTGCGACAGTGCCGAATACCAAGGAATTCGCTGATTGGGTTGGGTACGTTACCGTGCGTTTTCTGTTGCGGTGTGACCTCACAGACTGTAGGCGTACCAAAAAGAAGGATATCTATGTCATTTCTACAGCACAACGCCCGGTACCTCTGGAACATTACCTGTATGCCGGCAGAGATATGTTCAAGATCGTGGATGCACAGCGAAGATGGGTCACTGAAGGGTAATGGTTCCCTCATTAGTGCTTAAACGTGTTTTCCCTCAACCGTCTTCAGATACAAGGATGCTGGCGAAGCACTGAGGAGGAAGCAGGACAAGGAGCGTGAAGCGGCCGGCTTGCCTCCAGTTCAGAGGGTTGGGGCGCGTGGTGCAGCACGAGGGCAACGAGGCGCTGCCTCTGCACGTGGTGGTCAACGGGGTGCCACACCGAATGGGCCTCCAGGGCGAGGTCGAGGTGGCGGGCCTGCCCGTACAATCCACACTGGTGCTGATAAAAACCTTTATGTCCATCTTCTCGGCAGCCTGCAAAAGAAGGGTCTCCTTCCAGTTGTCGTCTTTACCCTATCGAAGAAAAAGTGCGAAGAAAACGCAGCCACCCTGACAAACGCCGATCTCTGTAATTCGGTTGAGAAGAGTGAGGTTCATGTTGCAATGGAAAAGGCGCTGTCCCGCCTCAAGGGTTTGTTATGCGGGGTCTGCCAATTCTCCGTACATTAACCCCTTGTCAGGATCGGACAAAAAGTTGCCGCAAATTAGCAGAATGCGCGACCTCCTCTCTCGTGGCATTGGAGTACACCATGGAGGGTTACTGCCAATCGTCAAAGAAGTATAAGCAACCATATTCCGGTGTCACAACTATTAATCAACCCACAACAGGTAGTCGAGATATTATTCGCTCGGGGATTAGTGAAAATCTTATTTGCAACCGAAACGTTTGCCATGGTAAGGAAGACCCGTGGCGTTACTACGATATCTGACAAGACAGGTGGTTGCAGGGTGTTAACATGCCTGCTAGATGCGTGGTGTTCTCAAGTATCCGAAAGCATGACGGCCGCTCTTTCAGAGACATCCTACCGGGAGAGTACACGCAAATGGCTGGCCGTGCTGGACGACGTGGCTTAGATACCACTGGCACTGTTGTCATCGTTGCGGGCGGTAACCTACCTGACGTATGAGTGATCCCACGTCATTTGAGTGTCCGTGTACTGATTGCTTGTTGGTGTAGCAAACAACGCTGACCACCATGATCCTCGGAACTCCGGCTAAGCTTCAGTCGCAGTTCCGCCTCACTTACAATATGATCCTCAATCTGCTAAGGGTAGAGGCTCTTCGAGTAGAGGAGATGATTAAACGCAGTTTTTCGGAGAATGCTTCACAGAGGCTTTTACCAGATCAACAAAAAGCGGTTGCTGATGTGAGTAGCGAGGTTCCTTTTTGAAACGAACACTGAATTTCTCGCAGCACGAGAGAAGCCTCCTCTCAATGCCAGAACTCCGGTGTGATATTTGCTCGAGCGACATCGAACGCTATTATGATGCACAGAGTGCGATGGTAAACCATAATAAACGCCTGTTGTCGATGGCTACAGGCGGTGTTTCAAATCAGAATGTTCTTGCAACTGGTCGAATTGTTATTTTAAGGAACACGGTAGGCATAGCCTCTAATTCAAGGACTGGGCAGACTGATGCGCACGGCGCTGTCAGCACTTTTATCCTTTTCACGCAGCAGTGTTACTGAAACCCGATCTTCGGGAATCAGGAAGTGAACGGAAATACTTTGTCCTTGCTCTCGTGGATCGGAGGTCGAAAGGCGGGAAGCAGGGTAAATTCATCCATTCTTATAGTTGATCAAGCTCACTGATATCTGAAAATAGATGCCAATGCGGCTGTAGTCCCCCCGAGGTGGCCCCCCGTTCCCTCTGTACTGAAGCCCGATAATGCCACGTATGAAGTTGCGAGTGTCAACTTGAGCAGTGTTTCTTTTATCACAAATAAGGCTGTCAAGGTGAGATGTTGCGCCTTGCTCGGTTTTTGAGGGTTATCCTGACCTTCGAGCGCAGGTAGACGCTTCCGCCATTGTCGATAGTCATAGAAAGGCTCCCATCCTCGAGGGGTTGTCCGCCCTGGAAACTGTAGCCACGGATTGGGCTGCAGCTGGCACATTATTGGAGATAGACTGGAGTCGTATGCGCACTCTCGAATTTCAGGAGACCCTTCGCGCTAGGAACGACATTCGCCACAGTCTTAAGACATTTGAGTGCACTCTCTGCGAGGACTTTGATAACCATGCGAGTGCAGGCAATTAATCTTATCTCCGACCGGATCATTGATAATCTCGACAGTATATTCATCTCCATGCGCATAAGGTTCTACGGTCAAAAATTGCCACACTGAAGGATGCAATTTCCGAACAGAACTTGGAGCTCGTCCCAGAGTACGAGCAGAGGATTCAAGTCCTCAAGGAGCTCAAGTTCATTGACGAAAATCAGACGGTCCAACTCAAAGGACGGGTGGCTTGCGAGGTGGTTTTCCTTTTCTTCATGTTACCTGCGACACTGACCGCTGTACGACAGATCAATTCGGTCAACGAACTTGTTCTTACTGAGCTTATCCTCGAGAACACATTCGCAACATATGAACCGGAGGAAGTGGTTGCACTCCTTTCCTGCTTCGTCTTCCAAGAGAAGACAGAGGTCGAACCTATTATACCTCCCAGGCTGCAGGAAGGTCTGGCAGCAATTGCTGTAATTACTGATCGGGTGGGACGCACCCAAGACCGACATAAAGTCGCTGCGGAAGAGTTCAGGTCCACTCTCAAAACTGGGCTCGTCGAGGTTGTATATGAATGGGCAAAGGGAATGGTATCTAAAATTCCTGCGCAGCCCATGCCATGCCTAACGTTGCCAAGCCATTTGACCAGATTACTTTACTGACTGACGTGGCGGAAGGGACCGTCGTCAGGGTGATCACACGCTTGGACGAGACCTGCAGGGAGGTCCGTGACGCTGCAAGAGTGATTGGCGATACCGAACTGTTCAAGAAGATGGAGGAAGCGCAGACTAAGATCAAAAGAGACAGTACGTCGATTCCCACATTTTTTCGAGCTTCTGTTGACTGTCACCTATACTAGTCGTGTTCGCTGCCAGCTTGTATTTCTAGCATTTTTGTAGTATGAGAATAGCACGTTTGAATTTTGCATCTATTTGCAGCGGTCATGAAGTCACGAGCGGCATAAGCAGCATTCCAACAGCCAGCAGTCCGCCAGATATTTAAACACGGTAGCACCATCATTAGAGGTTCATTAATTCCTGTCAACTACGCCTGACATGGAGACATGCAGCGTTCGGGCTGCTGACGGACCCATCCGTGATACCGTTCCCGATGACAACCTTCTCGCAATTGCAGAACTTGAAGCATCAGGTACAACCGGAAGCCGCACGGACAGCAACCGCGAGGAATGCCCCGTTCTTGGTCCGAACGCTAACCACGCCAATATCGTGTACCAACGCCGCAGGGTCAATCCTGATAGCTTGGCATTGCGTCTCGGACCTGACCTCGTGCGTGACTTGGATGCCCTCATAACACCTGGAAACATGGATATGCCGTCGTTTGCCGTTCGCAAGGAACTCCAAGAGCGGTACAACATTGACAGGAGACACATTTATGACTACTTTCACAGCAGGGGCCTGCGCGTGGTGAAGGAAGACAAGCACAATTCAGTGACAGCGAAGGACCTTCCGACCACCGCTTTGGTAATTATCCATCTTGCGCGAGATTATCAACTTACGTTACATAAGTCACAGCCTAATCTTCGCCCTCTGCGACAAGTACCTATTAAGAATGCTCGCTCACACCGCTCGTATTCTGTAGCTACAGAAAGAAAGCTGTTCAAACCCCGTGGAATCACGAAAGCGAAACCTGGTCGTCCGAAGAAGAATCCATCTGTGAATCCCAGGATTACCGGCGAAACTCGATGTGAATCGAGCGAACCCGCGGACGCCAACGAGGCTCCTGTTTCCCAACGTTCCCCGGGTGCCATTCCAAAACCTACCTACGTTTCAGTGAATCCGCTTCTTTCACACATTCCGCCTCATTCCACGATGGAAGAGGACGATGACTGTACTTTTAACTCGGTCGTGAATCCCCTGGACGAGTCGTTTTCGGTTAAACGCGCTATCGGGGACATCGCCTACGCGTATCGACATAAGTTAGTGTTCGAGAGAATGCAAGAGCTCACCGAATATCCTGCCAAGCTGGCTCTCGCGGACGACTGGCCAATTTCGTGGAACGAGACTTCGCCGTGTTCTGCTAGCGGCCAGGGGTTGCTTCTTCCCCACGCGAAACCTCTCACCCGGGACGAACGACAGACGATCTACAGAACTATGTCTGACAGTCTTGGTCCCGCACACGGAATCCAGGAATGTCAAGGTACTTACAGGAAGTATATGCAGGCACGATCGAAACTTTATTTCGAGGGCCTTTTGTCGGTCCCTTTCCAGTCCCAGCAACCAATTAGGGCGGCTGCGTTATCGGATCGGAAGTCTTCACTGGGAACTAATGAATTTAGGCACTGGCTGTCAGAGACCAGGTTCCTCAAACACGATGGCACAAACGGCTCGCCACCACTCCACCCCAGCCATCGAAACGCGAACGTGGCGAAACAACTGGACGTAGATGGAGTTACCGAAAAGCAATATTGGCAGATATCCATACCCCATTCGATACCAACGCTGGACACACTGTTCCCGACGCTGCCGAATAGCGATGATACCATCACGGATTCACCCGTTGTCCATATGCGAGAAATCACCCGGATGACCACACATACACGAGGTGCCGCCGACGAATGCAACGCGGGAGGTTGGTTACTATTTTTGGTTACGTTCAATCCAAGCTTACCTATCATTCCGATACATCAGTCGCCGAAACGCAACAAGCTGGTCATGCGCAACCCCACGGACTTTCGGGCTTCTCAGGAACACAGGAAGTCAAGGCGCGGATGCTACTTGCTGAGATGGACAGTCATCCTCAGTGGCCGGAACACTTTCCGTATGTTCCTCACTCAGGGCAGTACTTCTCCCTGAGTGATACGCAACGTAGGGGTCGCAAAATGTCGAATAACGCACGACTCCGCCTTCCGTCCTGTAGCCCACGTAAACTTCAGATATGCGACGCGGATAGGATTTGGACAAGGCCCGTCGTCCCCCGGGACGCGAGGAGACGGACCCCTTCGGCTGCAGGTGACATCTGACTGCGTTCCCAGTCACTGTACTTTGTATGTGGAATCTGAAAGATCCATCTTCTGATCAACCATCACGATATGCGCTCCAAGTGGCATTGTTGACGCCACAGTTAGAACACCTTTGTTCATCGGTACAGCATTTCCTTTTTCTCATCAGCTGTTAGACGACCCTAGTTTTCTCTTTGTTCCCAGTCCCATATAGAAAGTGTCACCTCGTAATATTCCATTAATATCCTGTACAATTCCTTGATTTACAATGGAGCTTGATCGAACCCGATTCAGAAGAGTATTGTTAAGAAAGTCCACGGCGTCAGAGCGCTCTGATGACTATGAGACCCATTGTGTGCTGTACATGTGATGTTTTGTTACGATGCCATGAAATAACGACTTCTTTATGGAAAGATATGTGCAACTCAGTAACGGAATGACCTTGATCATAACATGGAAATCACTGCCACCGTATCGGCAGATCTATCCGTCCACAGGAATACAGTTTTTCCTCCACAGTACGCGTTCCGCCGGACGGATGTTCTGGACAGAACGTCAACCCTTGTTGTGCGAACCGGTCATTTTCCGATGCTGTCACAACATCTGATGCTGATGCGTTCTCTTCGTCGTAGCGAGCATCATCCAAGGCGCTGCTCGCGGACGGTCCCTTGAACTGATACCTGACCGCATCCGAAACGGGCTGACAGAGCAAGGGAAGGGGTGACAGCGTCCGCAATCGCTTCGATGGGTGCGTCCGGGGAGATTCCGGAGGTCTGGTATCGTTGGCACTGGCTGTGAGATCAGCCAGGGGTATAGGAGGTATGGGTCGGATCGGCTGAGGTTGCATAATGGGTAGAGGGTGGGATGTGGGTCGTGATACATGCGTTGATGGTCCGGAAGATGCGAATGCGCCTGCGAGTGATGATGATGTGGATATGTGGTTGTACAGTGATGGTGACGTGGGTGTGAAGAGCGATGTCGACGGTGCGTCGTTCCGCTGGGTATACGAGGGGTATGAAGTGACGGGAACGGGTGGAGAATAGGTGGTGGGTGCAGGCGAGTTCGCTTTCTCGGTCCACCGCTGGTGCGCGCCAGAGCCGGACCGCGAGGTGCTCGGGTAGCC